>VWZG01004016.1:87560-111508 GCA_013396735.1 Grallaria varia
CCGGCGCCTTGCCCGCCCGGCAAGGCCCGCCGGAGCCGGGGACAACCCCATGGGGCTGCAAAGTGGGGCGGGGACGGTGAGGGGCTGGCTTGGGGCGCCGCCAGAACGCCGGGTCCCGTAACGGGAGCCTGGGCTGGGGTGACCGGGAGCGGCTTTCGGCGCTGGCGAGACTCCTAGCCCCGTTGCCACCTGCTTGGTACCGCGCCGGTCGCGTCCCGGTCAGTCGGGCTCCGGGTGCTTTTGCCTCCCGCCTGCTCGGGGAACTGGGTGCTGGCACGGGCATCCCCAGCAGCTCTGACCGCCGACATGGTACGCCCGGGCCCCGCTCAAAGGAGCAGCATCGCGGCCCCGCTTAGCGTGGAAAGCACCGGCCAGAGCCCCCGGGGCGGAGCGGCCGAGGTGGCGTGGGGCTCTCAGCAGCCCGTGCCGGGAGCCCCCTCCCGTCGCGGTCTGCACCCGTGGGGCAAAGCTGTCCGTCCTTCCTCCCTGCAGAGACGTCTCCGTCTCGCCGAGGAGAGGGGTTAAATTCCTCGATAAGAGCCAGGCTGCAGCTGCATACTTCTGATGCCTTCTGTGAACTCTGCCGGCAGGTTGGCAGGTTGTTTCGTAACTCTGCCTGTGGCCTGCTGCGGGGAAGAGGAGGAGTGGGGGGACGGGACGCCCAACTCCGCTCCGTTTTTTCCCTGCCCTGCAACAGCACTTTGTAACTGTGGGTTAGAAACACAAATGTGGGTTCGAGTGCGGTATCTGCGCAGAAGAAGGAGGTCACCGCCGTGCACCTCTCACTCAGAGGGGCTGCCTGTGGCACAACCCGTGGCACTCTCCGCAGGGTGGCTGATTTCAGAAGTTAGGAAGAATCAGGTGGAAAGGGGTGAGAAATGGTCCAAGAGGGTGAGGCAGGAGCCGTGGCTGTTGCTCGCAGTGAGCCAGGGCCGGCTCCCGGGGTGCCGGTGTTACCGGCACGCTGGCGGGCCCTGTCCCGGTGCTCTGCCGAGACTTGCCAGGCAGGCACCGGGCCCCGGGAACGTGTGGGAGCAGGAATGCCAAGGCTCCGCGGTCGGATGGCGGGGCGCTGGATCCCGCCGGGATGGGACAGCGTTGCTACCCGCACCTGTCAGCTCACCTCGAGCGGCAGCTGTGTGGGGCTGCACGCAGGAATTGCGGATCTTCTTAGGGAGAAGAGAAAAAATGCGTGTGCACGTGCTGTATCAGCAGTGGGTAGGAGTGGGAAGCATTTCCAAATGCTGCTTGCCCGTCTTATCAGTCTGTGCTGGTGATGTCTGCTCAGGAAGGGGTTGTGGGGAAGGGGGGACATTCTTACCTTCTCCTGGTGCCGCTGGAATGCCAGGAATCCTCCCGCATCCCAGTTATCTGCTCGGAGAGCCTAAGCACGATGCCTGGCCTCACTCTCAGCATAGCTCCACTGGCTTTCCCACACCCCCTTGGAAGAAATGGCATGGAAATGGAAAAGCTCCCTAAAGCGTTCACGTCTTCCTAAACCATTTCTTCCACCGTTTCATAGAAAGCTGAGGCCAGGGAGCGCAGCTTGCAGTGCCTGCAGGTGCCCAGCACCCCGCAGCATTGAGCACTGCAGGTCTGGGGGTCCTGCACTCCAGAATTTCCTAGGAAGGGGATGGCAGTCACTCTAACACGTAAAAATCTTTGCAAATGAATATGAGAGAGACATGGGAATTCATTCTACCCGGGGCTTGAAGAGGTGGACCCAAGCAAGAATCTCACCCTGAGATAATAAAACACTTAAGAACTAAGTTTAATTTATTCTAAATAGATTTTTTCCCCCTTATTATTAAAAAAAAAAGGCGAGTTATGGCTATTCTCAGGTGCTTGGTAGCTTTGGATACCCGCAGGCCCCAGTGAGCATGCTGGGGGGCTTGCCAGGCTTGACCAAACCTTTCTGTGGCGGGTGCCAGCTGGCCAAAGCGGTGCAGCAGCAGCCAGCCTGAATCATCCTGGGTTCCCTGCTCTTTGAAATAGGACTTGACCAAAAAAGGTAGCATGGTGGAATTGCTGAAGGTACAGGGATTTACTGCACTTGGGCAAATAGGAGAGCTTCTGTCCTGAAGAATTTTGGATGTTTAGTGGGATTGGTGCGAGCTGGTATGCTCTGACCACTACCTCCATAGTGGAGATGTGTATTGTGGTTGCCTTCACTGTCACCATGTGCTGCAGGGAAGTATTACTCGAGTGCCTCTGCTACTGTCTGCACTGGTTCATCTCACCCATGTTTTTTCAGTGTCTCTCTGTCCTGTCTTGTTTGTGTCTTCTGCTGTATGAAAAACCTTCAGTGGTGGCTTGGAATTGACCCAAGTCCGTGTTCTGTTGTTTCTTCATGTGCTGGGGGGTGATGCTTTGGGTCCAAATCCAGACAAGAGGTTAATCTTCCCTGTCTGAGAAGCCATGATGTGTGTGCCAAGGCTTCAGAGCAGAGTATTTTCTGGAGTCATGTGAGGTCGGGTGTTGTGGTGAGCTAGGAAGAGGTCCAGGTGTTGCTTGACAATGGGTTTCTCTGTGGCCAAGATTAAATAAAGATGTGAGGGGACACTAAGTGTCAGCTCTGTGTGTATGCATTCTTTTGAAGAATATATTTCTAAAGGATGTTCTTCCATCTGTCCCAACTTGTCTATGCCCTTGTAAACCTGTGTAGTCAAATTAAGGCATAAGTGTGTCTCCACTGAAGGTTTTTAACAAAATCCTATTGTTGCAAATGATTGCTAACATTTTTATGTCCTTCCATTTTTCAGATGCCAAGTTCATGAGCTTCTAAAAGCGGCTGATTATCTGGCTTCTTGTGGACTGGAGTCAGCACTTTCTTGAGGGCTGGGGTGCTTCCAGCTGCCCCAGGCTAGTCATCTAGAATAACTTGTTGCTTCAAAAAAAAAAAAAAGGGGGGGGGTTGAAAAAATAATCTGGAATACCCAAATACATGGATGGATCAGCACTAAGCTGGAAACTTTTGGGCAGTTGAGCACTGCCTGAATTTGGGAAGGCTTTCCCTGCTGTTTCCTAACCCTGCTGGAGCCATGTGCTCAACCCTTCCCGTGTCCTCCCAGGTGTCTCCTGCATAACTGGCAGGACTGACAATGGAATGTCATGGTGCTCTCAACACAGTTTTGGGGTCCAGAGTCCCCCATGGATGCCCTCCATGATGTTAGACCCAGCACTATGCTCCTGAGCACAGCAGGAACTTCGGAGGCACCTACAGCATCCTGTAGGAGAGTAGCTGTGTTGGCAGAGAAGCCCAGTGAGCAGCAGCTTCCCCTTTGCTCCCTGCTCGTCCTATCAGCCTAGGGAAGTCATTGGCACCCTGATGGTGCTGTGAAGCTGCCTGACTGTGTGATTGCAGGGAGAGCACTTGTAGGATTCTTGGTGGTTTAATGATTCCTGTTGGGAACACTGCTTTCCCCAGGAAGTGTGAGTGTGCAGCAGGGAGCTACTCTCTGCCTCTGGATGCTTGCCTGAGGCAGCTGGTGGTGTGCAGCAGGTTGGATGAGCACCATAGGCATCTCTAGATAAGAACAAAAATGGGTTGGTTTGTTTTTTTTGGAGACTTTGCGGTTGCTGTTTTCACTTGCCAATTTTTATTTTCTTTTCCAAGTTCTGGCAATGTTTAGAGGTGTCAGTGCTCCTTTCTGCAAAGAGTCAAACACACTTTGGTAGGAATGCTGGGTAGACCAGGCTTTTACCTGTATGTTGTGATCAGTGCTGGCTGGTTCCTGCAACACAAACAGCCCCCCCCCTCTGTTTCTCTGAGGAACTGCTTAATCGTCAGAAAGCAGCTCATGGTCTCCCTGGGCTCTTGACTGTTATGCCCAGGTCTTTGCTTAATGGTTTGTGCCTATAGAAAGTCAGTGTTTCCCAGACTTGCTCTGAGGTCGTCTCTCCTTCCTCTTCTCCCTGCCACTTTTCCTCTGGGACGGGACTTTCTCAGGGCAGCTTGTCAGGTCCTTGGAGTCCCATCCCAAAGGATTGGATCTGCAAGGCTTTCCCAGGGCTAAGCCAGCCTGGGCAGAAGGGCTGTACCACATCATATCTGGTCCAAGGTATTCCTTCCTGCCCACCATTGATGGGGAAAAAAAGCTGTATCTGCGCAGACATTTGTACCACAGAAAGGATTCCTGGAGTTGTTTGGGGGGGTTTGTTGGGTTTTGTTTTTGTTTTTAAGACCTTTTCTATTGCTCCTTCTAGTCTTTTAAAAATGTTACAAACTCTGCATCACATGTAGCAAAAGGACATTTGTTCTCCCACTCTGGAAAGGAAACATCCTTGGGACCCCGGAGTGGATGTGCTAGAAATACTATTTTGAATCTTTGAGATGCTGCATGCTGAGGATTAGTTGTCCCTCAGAACTACTTCCCAAGTATTTTTTTGGAGTGCTTTAATGTGGTTCAAGGATTGCCTAGGCTGCAGTGTTGGATTTGATCCTGTCCTTTTTGAATTCACTTGGATTTTTAATGACTTGCTGGGAGTTGGCATAGGAAGTTCATAAGGGCCTATTTCCCCAAAGCAATCCCAGGTGAGCATTAGTTGTGTAAGGGTTAATCTCCTAAATGCTTCAGAAAAAACAATATATTTTTACTGAGTCGCCCTTTCTGCACAGGCAGGAGAGCCAGTGCAGTCCCTGGCACCAGTTCCCATCCCATCTTGGTCCTTCAAGTATCACTGAGTTCTGGCAGAGCCCTTGACTTGCCAGTGTTTCGACCTATATGTGGAGAGGGAGGTGGAAACCTCTGCTGGCATCAAAACCGCTTCAGCCAAAGGTCCACTGCCTCCCAGCAAGGCAGTTTTGGGGATTAAAGTTGGTCGTGCAGCCATGATCTCTGTCACTTGAAGGGTGATGATTTGTACCCCTGGATTGATGTCCCAGACCGAGTTGCCTCTCCAGAGACATGCCATGATTTTAGTGCCTTAAGATCTTATTATCTCTGAGTAGGTTTTGGTGGGATTGATAGCACCTCCACCTAATTAATCATGTCCCAGGTAATGTGAAAGCAGAGACTTCCAAAATACCCAAGTGTCTTATCAAAGGTTTCAGCCTGGATTAATTCTGTGTCTCTTGTTTATTTGTCTTTATGTCTATGTGAGAGAAAGGAGCCTTTTCAGCTCTCTGCAAATGGTCATTAAGGGCCTTCTTAATCCTATAAAGTTATAAATAAGTACCCATGACAGCATGCACTAGCATATTCATCAGTGCGTCCTCTCCTCTGGAGACCCAGCAGCATGTCCTTGACGTGTGGCTGCTTTCTGAAGCAGGGTAGGAAGCTGCAAGTTATTCTGGAAATGGAAAATAAAATCTGGGAGGTTTATCCCTGGTTGTGCATTTGCTAATTTGTTAATCACCCTCTCCTGTAGGATGAGAATTGGAGTGGAAAGAGGGTTGCTGGTGGCTGATGCCAGCTCTTCTGAAGGAAGCTGGAAGGTAGATTGGAGGGAGAATATTTGTAGGTCATTTGGCTTTTTTGTGTCCCTGGTCTATTTGGAGAAGAGCTGCAGAGCCTGAATTTTTCCTGTAATCCTATGGAAATGAAATTCTTGGTTAATTCGACAGGAGGTAGGGAGAGTGCTTGTCTCCACTTGCCGTGTAGGTGGCCAAGGTGCATCCTGTCCTCTGGGCGAGCATCTCAAGGAAGCTGTGCTTTGAGGGTCATCTGTGGCTCTTCTGGAGGCATTGGGAGAAATAGCTCATTGGTTGGGTTTCCCCATATTGGTCTCACCCTCAAGCAGGGGGAATGGAAATTCTCTCTCTCCTCTTTGTCTGATGGGGAGAAAGCAGGTACTTTGGAGTATTTCCAAGGTTTTGAGCAGGCTCTTGCATCTCTAGATTTGGAATATTTCTCTGACTTAGGGAATGGGCTGTGTGCAATAATGGGGGAATGTTCACAAATTGCTTCATGCTTTCACTGATGACTGCTACAGAAGATGAATGCAGCAGAGATGCTGTACCTGCTGGCATATGCGTGCCAGAGTTGCATTTCTGTGCAGATGGTCTGGCAAATACCCCTCAGAGCTTGCCTTTTCAGAGCTGGATTGAGAGTCATCCCCTTAAGATGAACCTAATCTAGCTCAGCCTAGAGGCCAAAGATACCTAGACCTAGTCCTGTGCTGGGAGCTGTAAACCTAAATACTTCCCCAGCCCATCCTGGGCATGGCATCAGGGCTAGCTCAATAGAAAGAAAAAAGGAGCATGGAAGTAAAAAAGCCCTCCCTCTTTCCTCTCTAATCTGCACATTGTTGCTAATTTTGCTTCTCCCCTTTGAGAAGGAAGTATAGATTTACTTTCCCATGCTTTCATGAAGTCACTCTTCACAGATGGGTCTGGGGGGACTGTAGTGGTTACAGGAATAGCAGGTGCTGCTAATGGTTCCCTTGAAAACCTTCATGTTGACGGCAGACTTTACTAGCCGGCTCTGCCTGCTCTTCTTCCCCCGTGGACAGTAACCATTAGTGCTGCAAGGGAGAAATATGATGCGTTAAGGTGTGAAAGGTGATCCTTCCGCTTCCAGGCTGAAACATTGTAATGTGAGTGTGTGCAGTAGGTGGAGGGGGGTTTTTTGCTGCTTTTAATATATAATGAACCTTTGATTGGTGGCTCATCTGTGGGGCAGACGGACTGGGAATCATCCCTGAAACATCATTACTGCCTGTGATCCTTGATATGGCTCTTGATGCTGGCTTGCCATGGCCATAATTCTTAGCTTGTTTAAGAGAGGGGAAAAAATTTTCTCAGCTTCTTCCCAGTGCTGTTTCGAAGCCTTCATGTGGGTCTGATGTTGTAGCAGACCCAAAAGTTTGGGTTAAAGAAATGGCTCCTCACAGGTGGAGCTGGGATGGAGTAAGTGTCTGACATCAGCCATGGTATGAGCCTCCCTCCCCTAAATCCATGCTGAAGGCCATCACCCCAAGGACTGTCCCCATCCTGTGTCACAGCCCTGGGCAGTATTTGTCCCTGGCTCTTCCTGCCCTGCTTAACCTTGGCCTGCCTCCACAGGCATGTTAGCATGGGTCTGTAATTTTAGGGAGGAAGTGGAGCAGAAAATCTCCAAGCCTCTATTTTTCTCATAATGGGGGATTGCTGGCGTAGTGCTTATGGCTCTCTGGAAATCTGTCTCTTTGGGCAGCTCCTGCAGATCCTCATCTGTGGAGCACATCCCCCTTGGACTGCTAGGAGACTTTGGTAGTGGTCTGTGACTTCAGGCTCAAGTCATGCTTCAGCTCTTGAGCATGCAGGTGCCATGGGACATAGTTTTAATTTGACATCCTTTAGGTGCAAAAAGCCCTTGAAACATGAGTGTAACTTCTGCAGATGCTGAATGTACATTATGCATCATAGGATGCTCACAGAAGAAGCTGCTTGCTATTGAAACGCAACAGAGCTTGGGGGTGCATTTAGGCTGGAGTCTGTCCACACATCTGTGGTAAAACTGCACCTTCAGGTTAAGTTACTGATTTCAGTCATTTGCTGATCTTTTTGGGGCTTGCTGTCTGGCATGTAATGTCAGACTGGGGAGCTGGATGGGGGTTGATGGGTGAACCAAGGATGTGGTGGCTATTATGGCCGCCACTAAATAAGCTGCTTGGGTGTGAATTAGAGCTCCAAGCCTTCATGCTTCCTTCCTCCTGGGTGCTTGTGGTTGCCTGGTGTAAGAGCTGGTGACTTTGATAGGCCTGGGGGGTGAGTAATGATTGCACACCCTTCCTGTGACAGCAGAAGGGTGAAGAGCTGCCTCTCTGGGCTGTGACCACTCTGGCAGGACTCGTTTGTCACCTCTTGAGTGTGTTTAACCCCTGTCAATGCTTTATGCCATGTTGAAGTAACCTGAAGTAATCCTGTCCGCATGCTGAAGGACAGAATGACGACCTCTTTGGTGCTTTGCACCAGGCCAGAGGATGTGTTTCTTCATGATCCTGGGGCCAGCATCCTCAGGACAAGTTGGCACAGTGGAAAGGTCCTGCACCAAGTTGCTCTAGGCAGGGGCTTTGCCTGGTGTTCCCGGATGCCGTGGCAGTGGCCATCAGTGGTCGGCAGAGTCTGCTGCACAGAGAGCTCATTCAGAGATGTTGATGGCCATCTCTGCTCAGAATGGGAACTACCAACCCTGGAAGTGCCACGTCCTCAACCCTTACCCTGCGTGATCTCTGCCCAGTGCTGGGCCTGCCAGCAGTGTCAGCCTTGAATGTGCCATCACCTTCTGGCCTGGGATGGACATGACACAGAAAGCCAAGGAGAGCCACTTGATTGATCCCTGTAACAGCCCAGCTGAGGGCAGGTGATGCCATTCCAAAAGACGGACCTGAGGCAGGAGGACACTGTCTGGAGGGAAACCTGGACCATGGTTCATCCTCTCCAACCTGCTGCAGGATGAGTGTTATCAGGAGGCTTCAGTTCTTTATGGTTCTTCTCTGTGTTGGGTCACCTCCCACACCTGAGTAATGGGGAGGCTTCTCCCCCACCAGAGGTTTCAGCAGGTGGGCAAATACCATATCTTCCCTTTGGTGCCCAGGAGCTGGGCCCACTGCTTCGGGCAGTGAGAGACTTCAGGAAGTATTAAATTGCTGCTGGATGCGTCACCGCAGCAGTTGATCCAGGGTAGTGAGTCATAGCAAGCCAACCAGCACTCTGGCATGGAGGATGGTGGCATGGGGCCACCCCTCCCCTCCCTGCTTGCTCTTTGCTCATGTATTGGTTTATTTTTTATTTGTGTGCCTGGGATGAGCATCCTCCTGGCATCAGGTGGGAGAGGAGCAAGACCATCAGTTTCCAAGTAGGAATAAAATGACTGAGAGTACCTCAGCATTTTTCTGGAGTGTATGGAAATGGATGCAGAGCTGCTATTCCCCATGGACACCCTGGTGCTTCATAGATGGCAGGCTCATCACGGCCTGCTCTCAAGTACAAATACATCCTTATTAACTATGAGTCTTGATGACCCTATCCCCAGCCCAAACCATGACCTGAAAGGCTGGTCTTCTAAACTCTTTTCAGTTTTAATTAGGCTTTCAGGGAAGCTCTCCCTGTGGCCTTGCTCTCCTGCCACCTGGCCCTGTACCCACCTTCCTGCCAGGAGGTGGGCATAGTTACAGAGGTGAGTGAACCCACAGAAATGCATGAAATCTTAGTGCTGGTGGGTTGCTCATATCAAAACCTTTTATGCTGGTCCCAGATGGTCCTGGTTAGGAGCTCTGGTAAGGGCCTTTGGAATACTTTGAGATTTGGGTTGCAGCTGACCTTGCTGTGGGGTGCAAGATGGATGTTTTTTTTTCTGAAGCAGATATTTTTTGTTCTTGTGTGTGGGAAAATGTGGTAAAAGGCTCTTGCAAAGTGCTTGCAATCCTTGGCTGGAAGGTGCTGTCTCATCTTTTGAGGGACTCTGGGGGGACACAACAGAGGTCCCTGCAAATCGGTGGTGGCCCTCACTTCTATAGGGAGAGTGACTGGCCAATTTTCTTGGCTGGACATGTATTATTTCAGGTCCAGGGAGATCAATGAACCCTGGTGAGTCCCACCAGCCATCAGGATGGCAGTTTGCAGGAACAAAATGTGCATCCTCCTGGACATGCAAAAATGCTGCTTCATCATCTCTTCCTTTAGCCTGTCAGTTTCAGGTAGGCTGGGAGACAGCAGCACCAGGAAACAAAATAAAGCTACTAGATCTCAGACTCTTAATTTTTTAATTTTTTTTTTTATAGTATCAACATTTGAAATTCCAACTCAGGAAATATGTTGAAGTTGTGGTATGAATCATCCCTACCTTCAATTTTAGGACCTATCACATGGGGACAGGAGCAGAAAATTAGTCATTTTTTAAATCTGCTCCCAATAAAAACTGTTTGGAAATCCATAGCGGTGGAGTGGCAGGGAAAAGAATAAAAGGAGCGGCTGTCACGCGTCCTGGCGCCTGCAACCACCTGCTTGCTTCCCTGGTGCTGTTTTGGGGCAGTGGCAGGGCCTGGCAGCTGCCCTGCACTTGTGGTTTGTGATCAAAGTGACCTCCTAGGGCAAATACAACCTGGCAGCTGGAAACCTGCCTCCCATCAAGAAGCTGCTCTTCCCCAAGAAAAGCAGTTCTTGCCCAAGGAAAAGCCCATTTTTTCTGCTACCTGGTGGTGTAACAAAGGTATCCACTATTAATGCAGGGGGTTGGCATCAAAGCTCGAGAAGGTGAGGGTCGTATTTGCAAGTGGAACAATGAGACTGTCCCCCAGCTGTTGGTTTTCTTGACTGATGGTAAAGAGCTGGGGGTCTACAGCAGAGGTGATGCTGGAGGTGAGGTGAAGGCTTTTAGGTTTATTGTCCAGTGAATTTTTTTGAACTAGGGTGATATTGGCATGGTGGGGTATTGGGAATGAGATGCTGTGTTAAGGTTGTGATGTCCCTCCCAAGCCGGAAATGCGGGGTGCAAGGGGCGTTGCAGGTTTCCCCCAGATGAGGATGAGCCTTCATCCTGTCAGCTCCCCCATGAGCCTGGGGCTTTGGGGGAAGAGGGACAGCTGGGCTGGTTTTAGGTGGGAGCTGATCCTCCCTTGGAAGGCAGGAGGGAGCGCGGGCAGGGGAAGGAGCAGCCCCCAGCTCTATTTAGCACTCCCTCCAATGGGACAGATAACATCCTGTATCTGGCAGCGAGCTGGGAGTGATGATTCCCAAAAATCCCCGGTTGTTACACTGAGTGATCAGTTAAGGGGACCCCCTGTGCTTGCAAGTATCTAAGGAGAACAATAACTTTGTCTGGATTTTGGGGTACTGGGGAACGAGACAGGGAGAGATGCAGCGAGGAGGATGCCCTGGCTATTTTTGGACAGCGAGGGGCGGGAGGTTCCGCTCACCCGAGGAGAAAAGCTGGCTCCCACCGCTCCCAGCTTTTTGGCAGCGCTGTGCCCACGTGCTGGCTGCTGGTAAATGATTGCCGGGGACCGCCAGCTAAGGCGGGGCTGGAGCTTGGTGCCGGGTTTGAACGCGGCCAGGTGCCTGGGACCCGTGTGCCGGCAGCCGTCCTGCTCCCACTGCCCGCAGCCTTCGGCGACCGCTGGATTTCTCGGGCGAGGTGAGGCTGTGTGGTGTGACTCGACAAGCTGGGTTATTTTTCGTATTTATTTTCAAGCTCCTGGCCTCCTTAGCGGGTCATGGCACAGGAGGCGGGATTCGACACTAGCTGGGTCCCGGGCAGGGGGATAATGCTCCCCGGGATGCTTTGCCGCTCCGATTGTGGCATTAGGGTGCTGCTGAGGGGGACGCTGGAGTGTGTGTTGTGTGTTATTGTACAGCGGTGGCTTCAGGGCGAGCTGGGTGGTGCCGCCGTGGCACCTGGACTTTGCTCCACGCGGTGGGGACAGTCGCAGCCATGAATCCACGGGCTAGGGGGAGCAGTGCCAAAACCCGGCTTAAAATGAAACTGGGCCAAATCTCGCAAATCTTAGTGAGTTTGGGACCTCACGGGAAGGTCGGCCGAACCCAAGGTGCCCTTTATCCCCACCGGTTTTCCCCAGTTGCTCAGCCAAGGCAAACATGAGCTCAGTGCGAAGGTATTTGCGCCGGCTGCTCTGTGACCGTGTTTTGTGTTTCGGGGGTGGGCAGGGAGGTGACACCAACAGGACCTGGCACCTGCGTGGAACAGCCTCACCAAGAAATGCCTTCCCTGTTTTCTCCTTGCATTTCTCATATCGTGACTAAAATTTCTCCTCACTGAAGACAGGACCCTTCAATCCCTGGTGTGATTACTCAAGTAAGCAACAAAAAAATAATGAAGAAGTGGTGTTTAACCTGAGGTCGAGCTTTCTCACAGCCTGGTGGCAAACTTGGGGCAGCTGGAGCTGAGGGATGGAGGGGGTGCAAGCAGATGGATGGGGCTGGGACAGCAGTTTGTGCCCTGTTGGACTGAGGGCCTGGAAATTTCCTGTCTATGTTCTTCCATCCAGGGCTTTCAGACAAGACCGATACTACCAAATATTATTATGTTTATATTATTATTATGTGCTATAGTGAGGAAAATAGATACATCTTTGCTCGGTGTTTGAAAACACTGTAAACTCAAATATTTGAGTTACTTACAGCATGTGCTTATTTTTTTTATTTATTTATTACCCATTGCAGTTCTTGAGTTGCTGGAAGAGGCAGGAGTTGCGTGACTCCAGGCTAACAGGTATTGTTTTAAGATAGGAGCTGCTGGATTGGAGTTGAGCTTGGCCCTGGTGTCAGTCAAAGCCTGGGCTTGATCATGGGTGTTCATGCCTGGCTCCCCCTCCCAAACCTAGCTTCTGGTCATGTTTTTGTGCAGAAAGAGGCTTTACTTTAATTTCCTAATCCCTCTCTGATAAATGGAGATGGAGGTAAATAGATTAAAATGTGCGTTATCTGCACCTTCCCTCAATATCTCATTGTAAAAGCAGGCAGCTACCGGTTTCTCTGCCTTTTCCAAATGTCGTTTGGAAAATCCTCCTGTGCCATGCTATCAAATTGTCATAGAAATTGCAGTGAAAGTCCAGCAAACCCATTAAAAGTCTGTGCTCACAGCAGAAATAACCTGGGCATCTTCTGGGCACTATGCAGTCACACAAACCCCATCATTTCCCACCACAGGAAGATTTGGATCCACTGCCCAGACATGAGGGAGAAAAAATATCCTTTTTTTGAAGGTGAATATCAGTGTTTTAATAACATCAACAAAAAGGCAATCTGCATGCAGGGCAGCAGCAAGCAACTTCTTGGCCTGGGATTCATTCATGGGATGATGATTTAATGATGCTGCTTTTCAGATGTCTTGTATTCCTCTGTAGTGGCTTGGGATGGAAACGTGGTTTCTTTTCTCCCCACAGGCAGCCTGTCCTGCAATGACCCAGTGCACCTGAGGCCCGGCAGCCAGGGGGATGGAGCTGAAGGTCTGGGTGGATGGGATCCAGAGGGTTGTGTGCGGTGTCTCGGAGCAAACTACCTGCCAAGAAGTGGTCATTGCCCTGGCACGGGCTATCGGTGAGCCATCTCCATCTGCTGGGGGGATGCCCTTTTGCAGATGGGGCATCTGCTGAGGGGATGCTCCATTTGCAGGAGCTTCCTGGGAAGAGAAGACCTGGGGTGGGTGGGGACCTTGTTCTGCAGTGGTGGGGATGCCACCAGCCACTGCCTGTGGGGCAGCAGCCTCAGCACAGCACTGCTGGCCACTGATTTCCCTGTCTGATGTGCTCCCCTCCTCCTGGCAGGTCAGACGGGCCGCTATGTGCTGGTGCAGAAGCTGCGGGAGAAGGAGCGGCAGCTGCTGCCGCTGGAGTGCCCCTTGGAGTCGCTGGCCAAGTGTGGGCAGTATGCCAACGATGTGCAGTTCATCCTGCGGCGGACGGGTCCCAGCATGGCTGAGCGACCCTCCTCAGAGGGCGCTCCACAAGCTCCCGAGAGGACGTTCATCCGGGCCAGCTTGCCCATCAAGCCCAGGCTCGCCAGCATGGATGCACCCCGTTCTCGGGAGCCGAAAAAATCCATGACCTTCAACTTGGGTCCTACAGGCCCCAGCGACCCGTTCAGCATGAGCCGATGGAGGCACCAAGCACAGGAAGGGATAGACTTGGAGTGTGGTGGGATTGTCCAACCCTCTAAGGAGGAGCTGTTTAGGAGGGTGCTGCAGCAGCAGGAGCAGCTGCACTCCTTGGAGGCCCATGGGGACACCTTGGAAATGGACCTACGGCTCTGGGAGCGCAGCCGGCTTGCTGGTCAGGAGAACGAGATCCTCTATCTGGAGCAACTGGTACGGAGGAATGAGACAGAACTGGGCGAGGAGGAATTTTGGCAGAGCGAGCTCCGCCTGGAAAAGGAGTGCGAGCGGGAGCGGCAGGAGCGGGTTAGGAGTCTGCGGGCCAGCCTAGAGGAGTACACCCAGAGGATATTTGAGCTGAGTGTCCGGACTGAAGCCCTACAGGAGGAGATCCAGTGGGAGATGGCAGAGAGGGCCAAGAGGGGGAAGGAAATCTCTGTGCCCAGCCCCATAGAACTGGAGGACATGGCTACCAAAATGAAAAGGGACCTGGAGGCCAAGGTCAAGCAAGGCAGCCAGCTGGAGAGCAACCTGGCCAGTGTGGAGAAGGCCCTGGAGGAAGCTGAAAAGAACCTGCAGGTAGATAGGACTGGGTTGAGCCACCCCATGGAGTAGTAGTACCTTTGGGAGGGAATGGGACCAGCTTTCCAGCCACATGGATCAATGGGCTGAGTGGGATTGGTTACCCCACCTGGGCAGTGAGTATGGCACTGGGTGCATGGAGGTGGCTCAGCAGTAATGATCACTGCTGGAGCGACACCACCACTCTCACCTGGCTGGCACAGGGTCCCACACCCATCACTCTGCATGCAAGCTGCATCCGGGCTAAGGCTTCTGCTGACTGCACAGGGAGCACAGCACCACCCTGCTCCAGCACAGACAGTGGTGCAGGAGAGCAAGTGGTGTGGGCTTGGTGGCATTGGCACAAGGGTCAATGTCATCTTAGATGAAGGAGTTGCAGAGGGGATAGGTAGGTCCCCATGGTGCCTGTGCACAAAACCTTTTGACCATGCAAGCTGTGCAGGGGCTCAGGTTCATGTGGGGGGCTGCACAGTGTGGAGATGGCAGCTTGGGCTGAGCTGTGGTGTCCCCCCCCCAGCTCACCTGTTGCAGCCCCCCAGCATCAGGGGGTAAAGGGGCTGCATGACTTCTGCCTTCTGCCCACCAGATCCCCTTTGGTGGAGCAAAAGCGAAAAACTATCACCCAGCCAGGTGGTGATAGCTGCCTTCCCCAGGCTGGCCATGCTTCCTGCATCTTGCCCTTGAGCATCTCGTTTGTGCTCGACATCTCCCAGCACGGCAGCGGCCGCCATTTGACGGCTGCTCGCACCCTCTTGTGGAGATGCAGCAGAGCAGGGCTGGTCCCAACACAACGCCCTCCTCGCCCCCAGTGCCTGGGCACTCGCTCCTCTTCCTGCAGGCCCTCGGAGAGAGGCGGCTGAGCCACGGTGCCCCTGAGGTCCCCACTGCTGGCTTTGGCAGAGTGAGCCCCAGCTGGGGGAGCAGCCCCTGGGGGATTTATGCCAGCTGGCTTGGGGACACGGGGAGAACATGCGGCTCATCCTGTCCGCCCTCGGTGTCTGTTTTGCAGGCCCAGACCCAAGAGCTGGAGGAGTTAAATAAGGAGCTGAGGCAGTGTAATTTGCAGCAGTTTATTCAGCAGACGGGGGCCACGGTGACCGTCCTGCAGGCCAGGTCTGAGGAGGATGCCCAGCCGGAGCCGAGCCCGTGCGAGCTGCCAGCCTACCGGAGAAACGGAGGTCAGCATGCTGCCGCTGGCTCGGCCGCGGGGGCTGCTCCGCGGGACCCCTGCCCGCTCCCTGCTTCCTCCTCCAAGGGGGTCAGTCCCAAAGCTGACCGGTTCTGCCCTGGGCGCTGATGTTATGCAGCAGGGACTGGGTTTGGTGCTCACACGAGAGTCAGTTACCACTTCAGGGGGTCCCTGAACTTTGCCAGCCCTGGGGTTCCTTCCTCCTTCCCACTCAAGCTTGGGGGCTGCTTGTAACATGCTCTGGAGTTGGATCCTGCAATGCTACTTTTGGGGCCGAGGTGGCCACAGCGAGCTTTCCTTCCCAGCCTTGCTGCATGTCACCACAGCAGCTGTAGCAAAAACCATATGGCTGAGGACCAGCATCAGTCCCTAGGGGTTTGTGGGCTGGTGGGGACAGGCTCTGGCCACTGATGACCTCTTTGTGTTTGGTGAGGGAAGGGTGAGCATGGTGCCCAGAGCCATGTCTGCATCCTCACAGGGACGAGAGGAGGCAGTGGGGGGCTCTTGTGGAAGGGGACCTGGTCGCTTCTCCTCTAGAGCACCTGGAGCGGGTGATGTGACTGCCCTGTGGCACTACAGTGGCTGTGTCCAGCAAGCATGGGAGGCACAAGCCCTGCCTAAGCCATGTGTTTTTCCCCATCCTGTAGGTTTTCTTCCCACCACTGGTACCGACTCGCCTCCCAGAGTCAGCACCAAACAGCTCCTCAACCATCCCAGGACCCTGCCGGAGCCCCTGGTGTCCAGCCTGAACCCTGAGGGTGCGTATGTCCCACTGGGGCTCTGGGAGTGCAAGCTGGTCTGTAGAGGATGGGTGGGAAGAGGGGAGAGGCTTTTGCTGCCCAAAACGCGCTGCAGAGAGCAAGTGTGTGCTGGTAGTGGGAGGCCAGAGCTATTTATAGATGCCATTAGGAAGCACAGAGCTCACACTCTGGCAGTCTCTGCTCTGCTGCCAGAGGCTCAGACACTGGCAGTCCAGCTCTGCCCTGCCATCCTCTCTCCTGCCACTTTGCATCCCCCAGGGCTAAGACCGTGCTGTGGTTAGGATGGGGAGAATTTGTCTCCTGTGTTTTACAGGAGCTACTTTTGCTCCATCTTAGTAACCCCAAAACCCTTTCTGCCTCCTGTGACTTCACCGTGCACCTGTTTTTGGGGACAGCAAAAGTGAGCTGTGGTGTCCACGCCTGCCATGGCAGTGCTACCTCAATCCTGCCATCCCATTCCCACCCATGCCACCACTGCCTCAGCAAAACCCTATGGACATCCTCCTCACAGACCAATACCTCCACCCCCGCCTTACCGGCCACTGCGGCATCTGCACGTCCATCTCCCAATCCGGGCGTTGCACTCACATATATCCTGTTTTCTGCTCCCCTTTCTGTGAGTGCTCACCCCCCATGGTGGGATTGCTCAGGTATTTTTTTCTCTTGTCTTACAGTTGTATCAACCAGGCAGAGCATCTGGAGGTAGAAGGGCCCGGGCAGTGGAAGATCAATTGCCTTGCAAGTGTAACTGTATAAATAAACCATATTATATATATCTATTTTATATTTTTTTTTTTACTGCTTTATATCGTGAATGGATGTGGACGGCCAGACAGTATTTTTACAGACTATAAAATAAAACCAGAGACTGATGACACAAAGCAACCCTCTTTCCCTGTGGATGAAAGTGACCCCCACTTCTATTTTTTTTTTAAGCAGTTTCTATAGTCAACAGAAAACAGCAGTGCTCCCATTCTGCGTAGCCTCCTCAGAAGACCCATCATGCATTTGGAAAACTCCTTGTTCCTTTGACTTGGGGGAGTGAAGCTGTGGTGGAGACCTGCCAGAGGCTCACCTGGATGGAGCAAGTCAACAGATTTTATAGCATCTCATCGCAGCAAGCAGGGCCATGACAAACAGCCTCTTTACTGGCTGCAGGGGAGGCACAAGAGCAGCTTTAAGACAAATTTCTGCCCCCTCTTTTTTTACATATATTCTAAGAAACCTGTAGGAGAAACCCATTTTCTGTGGTGCCATGGACCATGATTCAAGGGAGCAATGGAGCACAGAGCTGGAGCTTGGTTTTCTTAAATCCACTTAGTTTTTCAACTTGTTTTTAAAATAAAAAATTGCAGAATGAGCCCTTCCCTGGTGGTGGTGTGAGTGGGGAGCAGGACCAAAACATTTCCCTGATGATTTTTTTTTTTTTTTTAACTTGATGGCCTGTTGCTACTGTTTTGTTCATCTGTCCCAGTGGGTCGCCTTGTATTTTAATTGAAAAACCAAAGTGGTTTGGGGAGGGGATGAGTTTGTCCAGATCTCCGAGCCTGTTTTCAACAAATCATATGCAAAAAATGTGACTCGGGCACAGTATTCACCGTAAAATCCCGCTTTCCCTGTGCGAATGTAATCCTGTGTGCTGCAGATCCAATTTTCAATAAATCTTTGGTAAAGGATTTGAGTGAAGTGAGCATGCTGTTGTGGGCAGGGTGAGCCATCCCTGCTGGCTCCTGGTCCGGTGCCTGACAGACACATCCAAGCGGTTTGCACACCCTGCAGCTGCCTCTTTCGTTTCCAAGCCATCTCTTTCTATTTGCTGAATTAAAGCTGTAAGTATTTTATAACCAACTGAATCTTCTGCACACAGTGCTCTTTTCTTCTTTTATTCTTTTTTTAAATCACAAAGTGCTTTACAGCCGATGGATGCGGCTTGTCTCCGGTGAGATGTGGCCATCACTGGGATGAAACATGACAACATTTTAATAATGCACAGCAGCAGCTCGGAGCATTTTAGGACAGGAGGCAAAGGGGATGGCGCTTGGCTGCAGATAGGAGCAGGTAAGGGGAAACCTCCCATTTGCCTTCCAGCCCCCTTGTCTGCACCTGGATAACGGCAGCCAAGAATGTCAGCTCTAGCTGCCCATCAGTGTCTCCCCTGAGACATTCCTGGGCTCTGTCCCTGAGCACATGCCCCTCTCAAAGCCAATTTTCAAGGTGCCACAACAGCCCAGCAGGTTGGTCAAGTGATAATGCAGGATTAAAGTTTGTTTTGCTGGGAGATCACTGGTACAGCTGTGTCTTCAGGTTACAGATGAAAAGCTGCCGCAGTGGGGAGATGCAATTTCAAAGCTGTCTTTTGTGAATCGGGGTTTTTGGGGTTTTTTTGTAGGCCTTATTTTTCAAGTTGCTCCTCACCCCCCTCCTTAAACCATGTATCTCAGGGAAAATTCATTTAAAATAAGTTTGCTCCGTGCAGCTGCATCCACCTTCTCCCATTTGCTTGCTTTTTGGACTTTGTAAACTCTTGGATTTTTTGGACTTTCTTGCTTTTAAAAAGATTCCGACTTGCTAAGAGAAGTGGAGGGCAATGGAGGTTGTAAAGAGCATTTCAGTGCTGGTGTGAAAAACACCCAAAAAGTGTCTTCAGAAAACTTGCTTGCCTTGGGCATGGCCAGATTTTGGGGTGTTGTGGGAAGTTCTCTGCATGCCTTGAAAAACTGACCTCTACAAGTTAAAAGCTGGATCTTTCATTTTTGGGGCTACATTTGTAGCCTTGCCTTCTGCAAAACAAATGGTAATGAGGAGAAAAGGGTCATCGCTTATGGCACTTCCTGTTGGGGAAAAATGGGGGCCGAAAATTAATTTGAATCTGATTTTGTGGGGGATTTTTGCCCTCTGTTATGATTANTCATTCATGATCTCACAGGCCAAACCAGCACCAGTCTTTCCTGGAGGGAGGCGTGGGAGGGTGTGGAAAATAAAGGTTTAAAATACATGTATCACAGCAGATCTTGGCCCTTCAGCTGATGCCCCTTGGCTGGGATGCAGAATTCGGAACTGTTGTGTGGGATGGGAGACACTGTAACTCCACCGTGTCCCCCACTGAGGTCTCATAATCAAGCAGGGGGATGGGAAGAGTAGTGTGGCCAGGGGCTAACTTGTTTTTTCAGCTCTAGACTGTGGCACTTTGCAGATTTTCTTCATTTTGTGTCCTACAAACCATGGCCCAGCTGCTGCCTAGGCAGCAGTGTTTTGTAAGGCAATAAATTACTTTGATTAACACCTCTGTCCCTGCTGTGGTGCACGTGGCGGGGGGGGGAAGAGGCGTTAATCAAACCCACACATGACCTGGGAGCTCCCCAGCCCCGGCTGACCTATATTCCTCCTGGCACAGGGGGCCTGCAATGGCAGGGTGAACGTGCGGGTCCCCGCGTGTTATTTCACTGAGTGAGGCTCAATACCCACACTGGCCCTCCCGCCTTCCCGCTTTTATCTGCTCTAAAGTCTGTGTCAATAATACATTTCTGCCATTGAATATTTTATTGATGGTTTGACTTTTTTCGCTGCTCGCAATTCCCATTTCAAGGCTGCGTGATTGTTCCTAATTAAAATTTTATGCCCTGGGACAAGCCTTCTTGCTACAGTGGAGATGATGCTGTCCTTTTCTAGGCCACTACAGAGCAGTAGGAAGGAATTACCCATTGTTATGAGATTAAAACAAAGCAAATAAATTATTGTTTTTCCCTTGAAAAACAAACCAAGAGCCCAGCGTACGATGCGTACTAGAGAAGGAACAACTGGCTCGCAGGCAAGGCAGGGATCCAACCGTGCGGGGTGGCTTGAGGATGCTGTGCCTGGCTGAGCAGGGACTTGTGTCCCCGTGTCCCTCAGGCGCTGTGGGCAGCTTTTTCCTTCCTTGTAGTGGGTGGGAATGGGCTTCAGAGCTTCTCTCTCCTCAGATGCTTCTCACTACTGGCTCCAGTGCCACCCAAACATCACAAAGCAAAGGATATACCTGTTTTTTTCACTGGTGATCATCCGCAACTTTTTTCTTTTAATAAATCTGCAGGCTCTGTCAGCACAAGGCACCATTCAGGAAAATAATTCAGCCACCTCCAGCCTTCCTCGAGCTCTTTTCCTCATTGCACTACCTAGATTTTTTTTTTTTAAATATTTGCAATTGAAGAATGACTGCCAGCTCCTCACCCATCAGCCCTGGACTGTCAGCTCTTTAGACCAGGCATCCTCTGCTTGGTGGTAAGTTTCTCAAGACACTTGCACCACCCCCAGTTGGCAGTTATGGATTTGTACGAGTTCCTCAGTGTTTGGGTTTGGATTTTTTTTCCCCCCTAAATTTCTTTTAGAGTGCTAGAAGCATTTGTGCTGTCTCCCAGCCCCTGGATTTGGCAAGCAGCTTTTAAAGCACACACTTCAGCTCCAGTTACATAAGAAAAGGTGTGAATGTCTGGAGGAGAAAATGCCTGTTGGCTTTGCTCCCCAAGTGGTGTCCAGATGCTGTGCTGCTTGCTCCTGGGTGCACAGCTTCTACCAGGGTAGTTCGCTGCAGATGGAGGAGAGCTGTTGGAGCTGGCGTGTGTGTCCATGCAGGGAGCACTATCTGCTCTCCTACAATGATTCTTCTTTCTCTGTCTCAGAGTACAGACAGAGTATATTCTACCTTGCCCTGGAAAAAAAAAAAAATAAAAATCATAAAGCACTAGAGGAGGCTGGGAAATTTTCTTGTTTATGGATGAGCAAGTTTCTCTCCCAACGGAACCTCCTGCCAGCAGAAATCTTTTCCTTTTTTTTTTTTTTTTTTTTTTTTTGGTTTTTTTTTTTTTTTTTTTTTTTAGGATGTATTATATAAGTCCCTGCTTGCATTTAACTAACTGACTTCCTCTTAAACAATTCATGTACTCCTTCTATTCCTCACAGACCAGCTTGCTCCTTTAGTCAGGCTCACCACGTAGGGCCTGCCACTGGGACATGTTACTCAGAGAACACGATAGGCGCTTCTTAATGTAGTGCTTGGAGGGTTAGGCCTGCTTCCTTCCCTCCGTGAAGTGCTGAAACAAGAGAACAACATCTTTGAGGTGCACAGAGAATCCCTTCAGCTCAGTGGGCCTGATATTCAGGATTTCCCCCTCCTGTAAGGCAACCTCTGCCTCCCACCAAAAATCTCAGAGCATCAGTTCTGAGGGAGAGCAGCAGACTCTTTCTACCAAGCTAAGTATCACCTTACAAATCTGTTTATTAGCTACTGAAAAACATGAAATTAAGGGGCATCATAGCCCTGGTGTATTTTCTAATCGCTCAGGAGCACTCTGGGGCTCTTGGTCTAGGGCACTGATGCAGGGCTTTCTGCTTGAGGGACAACCAGGTCACATACTTCTGCTCTCCTATTCAAGCCACCTTCCCTGGCTACAGAGGCAAAATAAGAGATGAGAGGCCCATGGCATGCAGCGCACATCAGACACATCACTGAGAAGGCACACTTTTCCTCTTCAGCTGGTCTGGCATCCTGGAGTATAGTAATCAGCACCCAAACACTGGTTTTGCACTATTTATTGAAAACTTCAGGTGGTAGCACAGATAGGTTGGTTTTGAATAACACCCCAAGAATGTTAAAAACAGGAATTGAACTGTATGCTCCCCCCACTTACTGCAGACACACAAAAAGGCAAAAACAAACAAGCAAACTTCAATTCAACCCCCTCGCTTTGCTTACTGGAGCTTAACAGGATGGTTCCATAAGTAGCAGGAAGTTGGACGCATTCATACCACAGTGTTGCTCATGGGAACTGGGACAAGTCTTGCCAGGTGACCCACAGAGCTGCTTCTTCCAGTGGCATCTCCAGGGGTTAGTCATCAGACAGCAGAGTCCCAAACACAGGGCTATTTCTTCAAAGAGAAACAGAGCACCTTCATTTTCAGATGCAGGTTTGTTACAGGCACGGTCACCTATAAAATGAGGTGGTGGGGGACTCCAGGCTTCAGCTCTCTGACACAGCTATACACAGCTGGATTTTGCACCAAGTTTCCCTCTCTCCCTGCTCTCCACCTGGCTACACTGTGCTCCTGCCTGCTTGGGACCAGCAGTGGGAAGATGCTGTAGGTGCAGCTAGGGAGAAAAAAGCATTCCAGGGCTGAGACAACTGCAAACTTGTCTGCTCTCCCCACCCTGCCCCCTACCTCTGCCACCATAAAAAAAAAAAAAAAANAAAAAAAAGGCCTATTTGGCTTCTGAACAAGCATGAAATCAGCTCTGGTAAAATCTGTTAACTTTCCTGACTTTCCAGCATCTTTGAGCACCCCAGACTCACCTTGTTTGCACAGGGCACAGAGGAAGCTGATTTTTCTTGCAGAAGAGCAGATGCTCCTCTGGGACTCAGATTGAGAAATGACAAATAAAAGCAGGCAGGAGAGATGGGGACAGACAAAATTTCTCAGTGAGAGACTTTACCCATGCAGTGGACAGTGCTCTGCCTTCCGTGCAATTAACTACTTCCTGACCAGAGTGCTGCCAATTCCTTCAGATCAAGCTTTTACAACGGTCCAGGGCTACATGGCAGCAGCCCAAGCAAGAGGAAGAACACCTGAGTCCTTTGAGGGAACTTTGGCAGACTGTGTGAATCCTAGCTGGTATTAGGAACTTGAGCTGACAAAAAAGCTATGCTGCTCTTCAGAAAAGTCACTTTTCAACTACCCAGCTTCTTTCACCAGCCCGAAAATCACAAGAGAGAACTTTGCAGGAGAAGCCATCTGCTTCGTCACTTCCTCCATTTTTAGTGACAGTAACCCTGCGTGGCTGGAAGAGTCCCTGCCTGGCTCACCTTCCTGTTCCTCAGGGCCATGAAGTCAGAGGTCCCTGTGTGACATCACAGCACGATCATGCAAGGCAGCTCCGCAAACGCCCAGACAGGGCCGGGGTGCCAATAGAACCCCGGCACAAGAAGCTGAAAGCAACAAGCAAAGGTGAAGGGTGGGATGGGAACGACAAGGAAAAAGGAAAGTGAGGCTCCTCTCTGCTTTTCGGTTAACAGACTAGACAGCCTCCCTTTAAATGTGACTCATAAGGGCAATACTAGGCAGAGTTCCTTCTATTAACACACCCTTGGCAATAGCAGTTCAGTTAGTCACTGACCGGGTATCAAGACGTCACCGACCAGGATGATGCGTCTCTTTAACTTCGTACGGAGTCCACTAGCACTTATTTGCTTTGGCGAAGAGCAGGGGAAGAGAGAGGGGGGCATTCCATCCCTCCTGAGCAACTTCACCGCCAACTATCTGCACCCACATTGCCGACACGGCCCGTTCCCTTCCTCTCTGCTTCCGCTGGACGCACCGAGCGCTGCTGCGAGAAGTGTCCCATCTTCTCATGCTCCGCCATGCAGAGCGGCCGATCGCGGGGGTCCTCAGTGCTGAGGATGGGGGGCCGCTGGAGCCGGGAGAGTGGCGCTGCGTGGGGGACGCCGAGTCCGTGGCCCGCCGGAGCCGCTCAGCGGGGCGGCCGGGAGGGGAGACGGGCGTCGAGGCGTCGAGGCGCGGGTCCGCGGAGGGGAGGCGGCCGCACAGCGATGTCCGAGGAGCAGGTTAGCCGCTGTCACACGCACAGTGGAGTCGCCGAGAGCACAATGTGCGTTAGTCAGTGGCTCACCTGCTCCTGGAGGGTGACGGGGGGCGGCGGGGCCCGCCTGCAGCACAGGACACACCAGGCAGAGCGAAGGATGGGGCGCGGGATGGGGGGAGCCGCGCCGTGCCGGGGCTCCGCGGCTCACCGGGATGCAGCTCCGCGCTCCCACTCCCGGGACGGGCTCGCACGGCCGGCCCCGGCGCCGGAGGCGCCCCGCGGCTCCGGAACTGTTGGTCCCTCCCCGGCGCGGC
>VWZG01004016.1:115366-157535 GCA_013396735.1 Grallaria varia
AGTGTCGCAGAGCGGCCGCTCCCCCCCGCCCCGCCCCGGCGGGGACCTGCCCCGTCACACCGGGGATCGCGTGTTGGGTGTCGCTGCCATAAACAACTGCGACAGCGAAGTGTTTATGGGGTTGTTGTGGGGCGGGAGGCGCCGCCGCGGGAGGGCAGCCCCGGGTCGGGCTGTCCCCCGGTGCTGGTGCTGCCGGGATTCCCGCGGGGCGCGGCGGGGCCGGGCGGGCTCGGGGTGCCTGGGACGGGAGCGATCCCGCTGCCTCGGCTGCGGCGGAGGTCTAAATGGGTGTGCTAAACACCTACATAAATACACCGAGGGTACTAAACAAAACACCAGATGTTTCCGGCGTGTCGTGTCCTCTCCTTCCCCGCTCCCCGTTCCACCCTGTCCCGCCGTCTGTGGTGGAGAAGGTACCAGCTCTGTGGGCCGGCGGGCCGCTCGGCTGGCCGGTGGAAATGGGCTTTTGCTTGCAAGATTTATATTTTTGTATCGTGCGTTAGTTTATCACAAGGTCGTGCTTAGGCTTAAAAAGTTTGCCCCGAGGGACCTGTGCTTGCTGAGAGGTTTCCGAGCTGTGTCACCCGTGCCACGCTCGGTGACAGTGGGGTGGGTGTGAGTTTTGTAGCTTCAGTTGCTGGTTTTCCTGCGGGCTGTTGCCGTGCACGCGTTGCTGATGTGTTGCACAGGTGTCTGCTGCATGATTTATTTTCTTGTAGGCCAGTGGGTGTTGTTTGTTATCGCTATGCAAAATAAATAATAACAGTGTGTGAGCTTTTTGTTTGGGTTTTTTGTTTGTTTGGGGGGGGGGTTGTTTGCTTTGGTGTAGTTTGGGCTTGTTTTGTTTTTTTCCCCCACAGTCATGCTCATAAACAGCAGGGGAAGCTGTAGTTAAAATGAGATTGGTGTGAAAGACCGATGCTGAAATGGAATTCACCAGTAAGGGTGACTCTTCCTAAGAAAAAAAGCCTGTTAAGAAAGAGGAGGATGTGTGAAGTTGAAGAGTGTTTAATTCACAGCTGGAAGCAGAGCCAGTGGCTGCAGGGAATTGCAGTCTGGGAATTCCATAGAGCTTGGCTGCTGCTTTTGAATACAGATACACCCAGAGGAGCAGCTAGGCATTTTGCAAGATTCTGCGCTTCAAAAGTGCTTTTGCAAAGCCTGTGTGTTGTTTTGTTTGCATTACAAATTCCCCGAGGAGCTCCTGGGGAAGCTCTTGGTGGATGGTTTTTGTCTGGGAATTCAGGGTGGCTAAATTTAGGGCAGGCCTAGAATGGGTGACAGATAAGCACTTCCTTACCTACCCCAGGATTAATTTTCTGTGCCTTATCTGTTAGGTTCTTAGGTGCTTCGATTGTTTAAATTGTTGCATGGGCAGTTCTCTAATAGTGGTATTTAAGAGTGGGTTTTTTTGTTTGGTTGTTTTTTGTAATTTAAACAGGGATCTGAATTTAGGTTTAGAGCACTTTTTTAAAGCTCTCTGTTCACACTAGATTGGCAGTGTACAGCTCTAGGCTGTAGGAGTCTCTTGTTTATCGGAATAATTTCCCTGCCAAGTTGTCTTAATTTACTTTTGGAATGTGGTGGTGGCAGATAGTAGTCACACCATATCCAGATGTTTTCCAACTGGGTACAATAGTGATTTTTACAATTCTTGTTTTCTTTTCTTTGAATGTAGCATATGAAATTGGAAACAAAGCCAAATGTGTGACATTGGTTTTGCAGAGAGAACCGAATTATTTGGTTGATTTGGGGGAAAAAACCAAAACCAACAAAACCCACAAACAAAACCTTCCAACAAACCAACAAATAAAGCAGATGTGCCAAAGAGAACTGAAAGCTCATATGTTTGAATATTTAGTGGACTTAAATTTGGTTATAAGTGATCTTTGGAACATGGTGGCTCAGCAATGGCCCAAGAAATTAGATCAGCATTCAAAACCGCCCTGTGAGAAAATCCGGTGAGAAACTTTTCTTTCCCTGTATGTATTCCTGAATGTTATCCAAGCAGATTAAAATAAATGCCTTGTCTAGTAGCTCTTCTGTTTCTGAAAAACCAAGGAACTACTGTGAGAAGTTGGTGGAGGAGGAAATCAGTTGGTGCAGAAGGGAAGGCATGCGTGGCTGGAAGAGCCGCTCGTGATGTAGGCAGCTCTGTTGGCTTCATGTCAGATGAGATGGAGCTTGAGGGTCTTTTGCAGGCTGTGGCGCATCGTGATGGTTGGAAACCTGCACTTGCCTTCCAGCTGGAACATACCCAAAGTACATTAAATTACTGATTTGTGGTAATTCATAAGGATTTTAGTTCAAAAAACAATGTTTACTAAAGTGCTTGTTTGATAAACACTTGTTCTGGAGGGAACATTTAATCTTCTCTGTTCTTAAAGCCAACCGAAAGCCCTGTTGCTAATACGGCTTGAAGGAAGTATTTGTAATTGCTATTTAATTGTACAATTAAAATTACTTAAGGCATCTCTGTGTAAAAATGTAGTTTGTCTTAATAGCAAAGCCAGGCTTACAGCTTGTAGTGCAGCAGAGTCTGTGATGTCGTTGGGACACAGCACTCGGAGCAAACCTGACTTGGTCCTAGTGAGGTTGTGTGTTGGTGAAGGAAAGCTGGGGAAAGAAACCTAGGGCTGGGGAAAGCACTAGTGCAGGTAAAGTAATTGAACACCTGCTATGCACTTACGGCTTCTGTAGCTTAATGTTTTATTAAGGCATTGTGACATTCTTCTAAATGAGGATTTGAAAGCAGGGATATTAAGAAGGACTGTGTCTACTGTTAGCCAACTTGGTGTGCAACCTGCAGTCCAGATATTGGGTATGCTGTGCAAATGGATGATGCACCTGCCCAGGGAACTGAGGTGGGGTTTGCTGTAAATGTTAGTGGTATTGAGTCCAAAGACAAGGGATCTTTGGCCAGGTTACCCTTCATCTGTGTTCCTGGGTTGCATCCTAAATTCCTTTGAATGGACTTACAAAATGGAATGCTGAAGAGAGGATGGGTGCATGTGAGAGCTGCTTACTGCTGAAGGGCTATATGCAGAATACTGCACACCCTAGGATTTTCAAAGTGACCAAGCAGCGAGGGGTTGGGTGCAACAGTGAGGGCAGGGCCTTGCACCCCCAAAACTAAAGCAGCTGTAGTTGCTGGAGTCAAATGGCCTTCAGGGATAACCAGTTGTTTTTAGGCAGTCTAGGCTTTTATGGAGGGCATAGTTAAGGTTTGCCTTGGAAGAATGACTACGATCTGGTCTTTAACCATACTTCTTGGTTTGCATATTAATAAAAATGCTTCCCATCTATTTTTTATTTGCTAGTTCTAGCTGGGGTGGTGGGGGTGGGGGTCAGGGCATGGCTTAGAAAAATTCTGATGTGGTAAGTGCTGGAGAAAACTGGACTTTTGTACAGGTGGACAAGCTCTCTGAAGCGTATCATGACTGTTTTTTTGTTTCACAGTGATAGTTTGTTTGAAATGTCTCCCTAAAAAAAAAAAAAAAAAGAAACAACTTGGAAATGCTGTTTGTTGTTCTTGAAACACAGGAGAAGGAGCTCATATAATAAGTGCACAGTCAACTTTGGTTTCCCACTTTTTTTCTTAAGAGCAGCTGCCCGCTTTGGAAAAGGTTGTTTGTGATATGCTTAAAATCTCAAAATCACTTCATCTTGCTTAGTTTCTCCTTGTTTATTTCCAACTACCCACAAAACAGAGTCTTTTTACTGACACGATTTGAAGACTTGATTGTTTGCTGCAATACCAGATTTTCCTTAACTTGGAGTTTTG
The DNA here is from genome assembly GCA_013396735.1 of Grallaria varia. Taxonomy (NCBI): domain Eukaryota; kingdom Metazoa; phylum Chordata; class Aves; order Passeriformes; family Formicariidae; genus Grallaria; species Grallaria varia. Next base: position 119,151 of record VWZG01004016.1, read on the forward strand.
CCTCCAAGCAAAGTACAAGCTTGCATTTGCGACATAAATATGTCAGTTTAGATTGTCAAGTCACAAGTGCTGATTTGTTTGCTTCTGTGCTTAAAGGATATCTTTCTGTGGGGTAGCAAGGCAAAAATAACATGGTCTATTCCCGTACAGTGAAGAAATGCATGCTGTTTGGAAGTGTAGCTAAGTATGTGTTGGTCAGAACTGTGGTTTTTAGGAGTCACTTTTGAAAACGTAAAGATCTTTTCCTCCCTGTGCTTACAACTTTGCTTTAAGGAAAACTAGAGAGCAGGGCAATGAAGGTTATGGTCATAGTGAGGTGAAGGCTTATCCACAGTTTTGTTCTCATCATGGCTTTGGTTGGTGTTCCTAGTCCTCGGCTCAGGAGTGCTGTGGCTGGATGCATGTGGCAGTGACAGGTCAGCAGGAACCCGCCCTATTCCCACAATCTGTGGATGGAGAAGTGGTACAGGCAGGGGTTCTAAATTGGCATATATAACAAGTGCCTGCCACTGCCCTGCTGTGGGACTGGTGCTGCCAGTCCTCACCTTACGTGTCCTGGCTGTCGCATCACCACCAATTTTGCGCTGCTGTAGCTAATTGAACTTTTGGGAGGATATTATATAATTGAGTTTCAGTTTGAATAATTCATGCATGCGCGCTGCTGAAACTTGAAAAATTGCTAGTGTTTCTTCCTATTTTTTTCAGTTGCATCATGGAGTGACTGGTTTTTGATGAGTCTGCATGTTTTCAGCTAACATAAAGTGTTTTTAAACAGTTTTTTAAACACTCTTGTTAACAGCCATGAATTTAGCTAAAATTTTAAGTCCCTATTTAGGCAAGATTCTTACTGAAGTTAGAAGAAGTCTTTAAAAGATCTTGGTTGTGTTGGAACTCGTTCTTTTTTCTGTTTTTCTTTTCCTTGAGCATTGAAAATTCCATTTGTAGTTTAGTCTGCTTTAGCAAAACCTGCATTTTTGAAGCTCTTTAGTGCAGAGCTGTGCCACGTGGCTCCATAAGGGAATGCGCATGCAAAGGCACAGATAAAGAGCACTTGAATAAAACATTATGTTTTGTTCCAAAAATCTCCAATATGCAAGGTGTGTAACAGGGAACAGGGAAAGTGGGAGAAGAGCACCTGGTTGTAACTTTGTCACACAAGAGCATCCATGTTTTTCACATTGCGATATGATATCTAGCTTTCAGTGTCAATTAATTACATATTTCCATGACTTGCTAATAGAGACCTGACAGGAGTCTGTCTGTCTTAATGCTTTGTAGCATTAAATGTTAAAAGCTCTGATTTGATTGTCATCATAAGTTTGGATCATGTGACATCCCCCAGTATCTGTCAGTTTTACTGCTAGTCTGTGCACAGCAATTAATGTGATTACATTAATATGCACCAAATCAAGTCTCATCCTTTCTGTGGAATAGTGGTTGTGAGGTCTGAGACTTCTCTATTTCATGACAAACCTATGCAAAAGTATTTTTATTTTTTTTCAGGTACCTAAACTACATGATCTTATTTCTTTTCAGTTGGGCAAGATAGAGTATTTTGATTTGAAACACATACTGTCATCCTGTTAGGCCTAGTTCAAAGAGCCTCTGGTCGCTTTCAGTTTTGCATTTTATTTCTAGTCCACAGGATGGTTTTTGGGGTCTGTGGATTTGCTATTGCTATTTTCAGTGGGGAATTCTGGTTATATATTTTTCTGTCGTCCAGGAGCCCAAGATATAAGCTGGTTCTTTCACCTAAGTTGATTTTCACAAGCAGCTGGTTTCACCTAGCTCGGCAGGACTGTGAAACCTCACATAACAATAGCTGCTTACCTGCAGCCACCTCTGAATTGAAACTGGGCAAACTAATCCATGGTGTGGGGAGGGCAATGTCCCTTCTCCATTCATGCCTCTGCAGATGCGTCAGGTGCTGTTTGCTGGAGTGATGCCTGCTCTGCTTGTGAAGGTAGTGCACTGCCTCAATGAAGTCTGCCTTCTTGCAGGGCGCGGATTTCCCATGTCCTGCCATGGATGATGACAGCCAAGATGAACTGATAAACAAGAATGCTGCTCTAGGAAAGGGCAAAAGGCAGTGTCTCGCACTCCTCAGTGAAACAGGTAAATGAAGCCTCTCTGCATGTGCGTGCTTCTGCTTCTAAGTTGGAGAACCTATTGATTTACCCTCAAAAGGGTGGTAAAGTTATGTTTGTGACATTTATCTCTTTTTCCTTGAGAATTTTTTTGTTTTGCTTCTCTTCATCACTTGTATGTATCCGGCTGCTGGCATGCTTCCCTTGAGTTTGGTACCCTTGCAGAAATCTGGGGTTTGACTTCATACATAATGTCCTGAGCAGCAATTCTGGTGTGTCCTTCACTGTTCTGCCTGCTTGTCTGCCTTCATCCAATAGCTGTTTCCTCTTCTCTTTTCTTTTTAAGAAAGCACTGGTGGAAATAGCTGTGATTCAGAAGATGATACCGGAAGTGAAGAGGAAGATAATGACACTGAGGAAGAGGGAGGTGAGGAGGACAAGGAAGAAAGTGAAGATGAAGAACTAGAAGGTAGGTCTGTTAATGTGCATTAACAGGCATTTTTTTCATAACTGAGGAAGAGCGAGATGAAAACTTTTCCTCCAGAAATGAAGAGGGAAATATAAATCCACAGATGCAACTGTGTCAGGCTGTATCACAGATGTGATGCAGCTGTGCCAGGTCATCCTACATTAATAAACCAATAAGTAATATTCCCCAGTATTCTAAGCTTTGAAAGCATTTGTATGTTTTAAGACTATCCACTAATCAAAGTGGTGTAGTTGCAGTCATCAGGAATGAACTCTGCCCCAGCATGAATAGGAAAAAACGTCAGAATTGCAGCAATGGCTCATGCTATCTTTTCACTTATGAAAGCATGTTTGTTAGTTTGCTTTGGCATGGACCTCTAAAGTGAATGTTGTGATGGGGAGTTCTGGAAACAAATTGCTATTGCTCTTATGCCTGGGGAGGAGGAAAGAAGACTTGACTATTTTTTTTAAAAGGAGTGTGGATGTTACTTGGATTTGTTAATTTTACTGAAAACATGCTTTGTAGATGCATGTATTTATGGCACTGCTGCACTCAAACTAACATTAGGATAGACAAAAATAGAGTTTTTTTTAATCAGGCCTTAAGTCTTATTGAGAAGAACACAGTTTTCCAAGTTACTAGCTCAGCTGATTTGAACACAGATGAAAAGATTGATGCCACGTGCCAGAAAGCTTTATTAATCCTTTTTAAGGGTATGTCCAGACAGGAGAATTCAGTAGGAAATACAAAAGGCAAGAGCACCATATTAATTTTTTAAAAAATTCAGCAACCCAACAAAAGCCACTTCCCTTCCTCCCTCCTCCCCCCACTCCCCAAAGTGAGTATAGTTTTTAGGTAACTTTTTGCTGTTTCTTGAAAATATCAACTTAATTCACAGTTTTTAGGGAAAGACTAAGACGTCTTTGTATTTTGTACTAAAAGTAAAAATACTTTTCAACAATATGTGCTGAATGTTTAATTTTATTCAAAACCAAGCTTCTTTTAAGTGATCTCCAAGGCACTCAATCCCTTGGCTCTCAAAATCATGATTTACTGGTGAAATCTTGAATTTTTTTGTTCTGCAGATCTTTTAATCTCTTGCAAGACTGCTCACATTATCAGGCTTTATTTTTCACCAGAGTAATCCATTGCTTTTTAGTGATGGGGTTTAGGAAGAAATAAACCAGCAAAATTATTGCCTTAAACTGGGGAGGCTGCGCGTTGCCTTGCAGCCTCATAAAGTAAACTTATTTGGAATTTTCTGTGAACTGGTGCCCCGTCCTGCCCGCTCCCTCTGCCCTCATTGCTGAAGCCCTGCAGCACATGCAAGTCGCTTTTTTTCTCTCACTTCTTAAGATTGTGAAGATGATGATGAAGAAGAGGAAGAGGAGGAAGAACCTGAGACCGCTGTGGAGGACATGACTGATTCTTTGAAGTTAGAGCCACACTTAAATGGAGCGAGCATCTCCTCTGATGAGGATGGTGAAAACTGCCCCATTTGCCTCAACACGTTTAGGGATCAGGCTGTTGGGACTCCCGAGAACTGTTCCCATTACTTCTGCTTGGACTGCATCGTGGAGTGGTCTAAGGTGAGCTGTTTTGTCTATGATATCCTGTGGTCTTGTAGTGTGCACTGCTCTTTCCTCTCTGGTCATGCTGTTCTGCTGTAATGAGAGCCAAAAACTGTCATATTCATAGTTGCTTCCTTAAACAGACTTGGGTTACTGGTCTCTTTGTCAGGATTCATGTTTGAAGTGTGGATGTGTTTTTCTTGTGCTCATCCTGGTCTGTTTTCTTCTCTGATACCTGCACTGTCCTAAGCAAGTGTGCTTCTAGACATCTACAATTCCTTTGCTTTTTCAAGTCAAGACACCAGTAATACTGATTTTCTCTGTGGTTTTTTATATACATATTTCTGTGTGTATCTGTCTTTATCTCTCCTTGAATACCGTGACCATTGGATGGGGATCTGTTGCAACATTGAACGTTTAGGCATTAAAAACCATGTAAAAGAATATGGACAGTCAGCAACTTGCTCTGAACTTTATTTTCAGTCAGAGTTCCTTGCCACTTGTGTAGTTCCTGTAGTCATAATCCAGGTCAAGAATTACAACAAAACCTACTGTGTGTGCAGGAGTAACAGTAGTAATTAAATTTAAAGGGAAAAAAATTACTGAATTTACTTGTAAGCCATATCTAGTTGCTCATTGTCCAAAAGGAATAAAATGCCTTAAAACATGAGCGCTGTTTCAAGGCAGTGTTTGGAAGAACTTTGATGTTGCTTTGTCCGTTGAATAATAATTGTGTTGCTTCGATATAGTAAATGCTTCTCTAAAAATGTATGTTTTCTCTGATCTAACAGGCTGTTTGTAAACCAGATAAGTCAGATTTAAGTACTTAAAATGTCAAGATCAGTAGCTGTTAGAATGACTACTACATTAATTTAATGCTTATTGCATTAATAATTGAAGATTTTCTTTTTAGAAATGGAATAAAAAGATGCACTTACTAACGGTGTTGGGAATTCATTTTTTTTTTTTTCCTAGAATGCAAACTCCTGTCCAGTGGATCGAATCCTCTTTAAGTACATTAGCATTCGGGCACATCTTGGTGGTAAAATCTTGAAAAAGGTAAGCTTTCTGCTGCAGCAAACAACAAAGCCAATGGCCACAAAATCGTTATTCAAAGATTTACACTTCTAGCATGTTTATCTAATACCTGGTATCTGGATGAATTATTTCTTTTCTATTTTGAGTTTGCCTTTTAAAAAACTGTGGCAGTTTTCTCCCCGCCTTAACCCTGTTTCCTGCAATATTGTGTTGTGGCATCATTTCTGATGGCAGAAAGGGTGTTTTTCATAGCTGCCTCTTTTGCATAATGGGCATTTGACTGAAAACTGTTCTGCACGGGTAAGCCTGTCCACGTGTGGAAAGTGCCCTGTGTACTGCAGGTGCTGTTAGTGTGAGCAGCAGTAATCTGGGTTACACATGATCTCTTCCTTATGTCTTGCTACCAGCAATGCTGTGTAGCAGTAGGGTTTGTAAGGGGAGGGAGATGCAAGGTAGTTGTAGAGCTCCTAAAGGCGCAGGTTAGAGAGAGACACGAGGCAGTAGTAGAGCTCCAAAAGGCACGGGTTATGTGTGCGTGTAGTTGCTCACAGAAGAATATTGAAGAGCTGTCATTGCTCTTTATTGACATCAGAAAGATGTTGATTTTCAGGGGAGATTTAGGAGTTTGATGCTCTGTTTTCATGAACTGATGGTTTATTATTGTTTGCATTTTAACAGAAGTGTGAATTTAACTTTTAAGTAATATGGGGGATAGTGAAGTTTGCTCTCTTCTTTTGGCTTGTTTTTGGTGTCTTTTTGTCTGACTACTTTTGATCTTATTTGTGGATTGTTTTGCCTGTTCTTAAAGTGCAGTTTTCTGTAGTTGTTGGTGTCTGACAGTAGACAAGTTAAGTAGATGTTTTCAAGCATTTGAGAATGTCCTAGATGTGTTGAATGAACTAAATGAAGATTCTGGTATGTAGCAGCTCTTTTGGTTCCTTCACTTTAGAATTTTCTGCAGGTATTGTTAATGTGATGATGGATTTTTAAAAGTGCCACATTCTGCATAAAATGTGAATCCCTCTTTTGTTTAGATTCCTGTTGAGAACACGAAAACTCAGGGTAGCGATGGAGAGGATGATCCAACCTTCTGTGAGGTGTGTGGCAGAAGTGACCGCGAGGATCGCCTGCTGCTCTGTGATGGCTGTGATGCAGGGTAAGGAAGGCTGAAGTGAATGAACAGAGCACCTGCACAGCTGGCCAGCGCTTGGTCCACAGACGCTATCTGGTCTGTAGGCTGCCCCTTGCTGCTCTCTTCAGATTCATTCTGTGGCCAGCCATGTATCCTTGTGCTTGTAGTGTGGGCATCCATCCCCATGATGTGATGGATCCTTTTCTGGCCATATGTGGAGAGCGCTGCACACATCAGTGCAGCAGACCATTGAAAGAGGTGACCATACGTTCAATTGATGAAGGTGTTTGTGCTCGTCTACACAGCATATGGGTGCGTGAAGGGCAAAAAACTTACATCCTTGATGTCTCCTTGAGAAGATGTATGGATTGTCCCAACTGACTGGGCATTAGTGTTGTGCAGGAGAAATACTTAAGATTCACAGTGTTGTGAAATGTTTTTCCTTTAGAGCCACAGCTCTTGAACTGATTCTCTTACTCTTGCTTTCTTCTGTCTCTGCCAACTTATTTTCCCACCTGCCTTGATTAATAAAATGAATGTTGTAGTAGAGATACTTGAACACAACTTCGGGCCTACAGTTTTCTAGTAAAATTTAAAGCCATTGTGCTGTTTAATCATTCTTTCAGCGCTGTCAGTTTGATGATGTGAAAAGTTACCCATTGACAGAGAGAAATGCTTGCAATGAATATGTAGAATAATCTTTCAAAACTTTCTTTTAGCAAACTAACTTCATGCAAGGAGGACATGGTATTCCAATTTGGATTGACAGTTAATATACAAGTAGAAACATACTATTTGCATTTTTGACAGTATAGCTGCAAATTGAACTTACCACAACATGGTTGGGAACAGGTTTGAAAGACCCAATCTGAAGTTGGAGTCATGGAAAGGAGGTAGATAAGCAGCTGTAGTCTCATTGTTGTGTCTTTTGTGTTGCTGTAAACCGGGATTAGAGGGTTACATTGTTGTTCCTTCACTTTCCTTACTTTGTGGCCAGGCACTGAGTTACCAGGCAGTGAATTTTGCTAAGAGGGGGTGAAACCAAGAGCTTCCCTCTTTTTTCTTTGCTTATTTCAGAGTTAAACACTATACTACATCAGAAATAACAGTAGTGTTTTCTCTTACAGTAAAAGAACAAAGTTGATAGTAAAACTGCTATTTTGAAGCCGAAACTTACTTGAAAGCTGTGGTCTCCCCATATTTCTTGCCTAGGGAACTTGGTCTAAGTATTTAGTTTTCATGGGAAGCATCTCATTTATGTGGAAAATCTGTTTTCATTCTTTTTAGCAGTGTAACTTGAACATGAGTTGCTTTGAAAATTCTGTGCTACTGACACATGTTGCCTTCTGTGAGATTAAATTGCTGGATTGAACAAATCATAGAACCAAAGCTGAGTGTTGTTGAAAGCTTTCCTGGGTAGCTACTCTGGTGTTCAGTCTTGCTGCCCAGCCTCTTGGGTAGAGAACATTTCAAAGGCCTAGCTAGAGAGCATCATGCTCTCTTCCTTCCTGTTGAGGTTTAGTAAGGACAGTTCCCAGCTGGATGGTGTCTGGAAGTCAGTGTGCTTAGTCCCCAGTCCTACAAGCAGCTTTATAGAGCTAGTGACTGACCAACACTGTGACCTAACCTGTGCAGTTACACAGAAATCCTAATCACCAACTTGTCTTAATCATGCCAGGTACCTGTGGGATGCAGTTATTCAGCATAACAAGGCATTGCACTGTGCCTCGTCATGCAAAGTAAAATGTCCATAAGTGCCAGTAACATGAATGCTATGTTGTATCACAGGAAGTTTATGTTGTTTCCTCATTGCCTGTCTCCCCAGCACCTCAGGTCTTCTGTTGCTGCCATAAGTTTTGGCTCTGCACATTTATTGCAGCTTGGGTTCAAATGGCAAGCAATTCACCACATAGTGAGGGAAAAATTTTCACATTTCTAAGCTATTTTTTGAGCCTAAAGTGATGAAAATACCATCTAGAATTGAAGACCTATATATAACTATCAGGTAGCATCTTTTCCCTGGAGGCTGGTAGAACTGGATACATGGACTAGTTTCAAGCTTAAGAAACTGAGTCTGGCTTATGTAGCATGTGGATAGAGGTAAAAGGCTCTCCTTTCTTGTTAAGGAGCACATTGTTTGATTTTTCTTTTTTTCCCAAGGTATCACATGGAATGCCTTAATCCTCCTCTGAGTGAAGTCCCTGTAGATGAATGGTTCTGTCCAGCCTGTGCCCCCATGGGTGCCAGTGCTGCTGCAGGTAAGGGTTTTGTGGTATTTACTCAAAGTAAATATTTTTCTCCTGAGTTAGATAATGTGAAGCATGTGCTGTTTTGAAGAGGTGTTTAGTGTCCTGGTTTTAGCTGTTTTAAACAACTGTTTTGATAAGCATTCTCTCTTGAACCTTAAGAGTTGACTTGTACCCTTGAGTGATGAGAGGATCTTGTTTATGAAGATTTTCGTCTGCCTTTACAATCTACGGAGCTGCTTCTTGTAAGCATTCTTTACCCTTTCTGAGGCAAGCCCAGCACCTTGGTGTGACTGCATTGTATTACATTGGAAAGAATTTATCAGTATACTGACCTCATATTGCCAAGGGAGCAGCAATTTCTATTACCTAGAACAGTGTCTCACTGTGTAACAGTCTGAAGCAGTTGTGTCTGTGCTCGTTGCCTTTTGAGAGGGCAGTGTGTTCCTTTGGAGGTGATTGGTTTAAGAAAGGGAATACTGATTTTGTTTTTTCTTGGTCTGAAATTCTTTCAATGCATTCACCTGTAGAAAGATAAGTGACCTCAGCTTCTTTTCTTTCAAGATACAGATCATGTCAGTGAAGAAGAGGTGGCTGCCCTCATGGCCGATGTTGTTCCCACCACCAGTAGGCTACGCCCTCACGTCCGAACCCGAGCTATAGCGAGGACTCGGCAGAGCGAGCGTGTCCGGGCCACAGTGAACAGGAACCGGATAACAACAGCGCAGCGAATTCAGGTAGCTATGGGTATTTGCTGGTGAGCCTCTGGAAGAACCTTGTGGAAGAGCTGAGATAAATCCCCACCTAAGTAGCTCAGCTGTCTGTGTGGACTGTCCATAGCACAGTGGTTAGTAGTTATGGAGATCTTTTAAACTGAAATGTAGAACATGTGCAAGTGGAGTGCAGCACAGGACCAAGACTCTTAGTTTTAAATGCTGCAGTAGGTTCCTCTCTTAATCTGCATTTTTGTCACCTCTGGTGCGAGCGAAATTGTGTTTTTATTCCCAGTGGCTGTTGATACACAGTTTGTGCACCACATCTGTTTCTTTAGCATGTTTAGTTGACAGTTATGTATTTTCTTGTTTGTCCTCCTACCTCCTTTCCCATAGCAGTAGAACCTGTTGGCCACCTTCAGCCCAACTGAAGAGAAAAACTAATTATTTTTAAGGTTTCTGTGTTTGTGAAAATCAACCTCTTGTTGAAGAAACTAAAACCAGATGCTAGTGTCCTCAGTAATGTGGCAGTGTGAGTCCAGCTACATTAACAGTACCAGAGAATCTGTGCAAGAAAGTATCCCCAATACCCAAGGTCCCTCCCTTACAGTATTAAGTGCAGTTTGAAATAGCTGACACGAACGAAAAGTTAGCTTGCCTTAAGTTTTTATCATATTTTTCCCTGTATTAAGGACTTCCCAGGGTGCTTAAGCTGTCATTGAATTCATTATGTCCTCCATAATGGAGGTGATGTTATTTGACTGCCAAACCCCACTGTTTCCAAATGCAGATCTTTTTAATTTTAGCTTTAGAAGTGTCAATAAAATAGAAAATGTTGAGGAGTCATATGGTGCATTGTTGTTAAGCAATTATATGTGAATAGTCAGGGCTATATGTTAAGAAGAAAATAATGGGAGAAGGGTGTTGTTTGATGTGAAAGACTATGCAAGGCAACTGCTGGTCCTTTTCTTTCTTTCACTAACTGTTGTTTTAGAAATAGTGTGCAGCCATCTCCTGCAGGTGAGAGAGGTGATGCCTGAGGACTTTACCATTTCGTAGTAGTGTAATTCTGGGAACCGAGTACTTAAGAAGCTGTCCCTAGCACTGCCTCTCACTGCAGGGATGATTACAAACTCGAAAGACAGTGTTACTTAAAGCCTTTGTCTCTGAATAAAAGTATATCTTATTTTGGCTCGTACCTTGAGCTGACTGAAGCGTAATTCCACTGGTTGAGGGTGTGTAAGCTATTGTCCTCAAAGCACAGTGAGAAGCTGGGAGCATGCATCCTTGAGTATAGAGATGAAGAGGAATTTAAAACTTGTTGGAGAAGCCCCTGCTAACAACAGTGAAATGATGCTATGACAGGGCAGCTTGCAGGGAGTTGCTTGAGGTGTGTTTTTGAAATACTGCCTCTGGACATGTTTCACAGGTCAGTCTGACCTAAAGAATGAGATACTTAAGACAGGGGACCTGTACTTTGTTGGTTTTTCAGTCTTTGCGCATCATGTTCTGTGTGAGGAGGCAGAGGTCAGTTAGGTGAATCTGGAAAAGTTCTTAAGTGAACTCTTTCATTGAGGAATATTGGTCTCAGGGATTGTTCTCAATTAAAGAGTTAGACTAGCCGTGAGTTGTAATTCTGAAGGAGGCCGAAGAGCAAGGTCCTTAATGTGTCAGTCAGTAGGTGAGAAAAATGACATAATTGCTTAACTGTCAGCTTGGTGATATGGGGGTTTTCTCAATTCGAATATCAAATCTATATTTCATCAAATGCTTTTATAAATAACTTGTTGCTGATGTTTGGATACCTGAAACATGTAACTTCTAATTCCCCACGCAGCATGTGCCAAGGTACCTCATGTCATCTCTTCTGGATGAAACAATTGAGGCAGTTGTAGCAGGCCTAAACACAGCCATCTACCAGCGTCCTCTTACACCACGGGCTCCTACTAGGCAGAAAAGAAAAACAGGTAAGGACATCAGGCACCTTAGGGGAGCATGAATCTTACAAAATACTGTACCTCAGCTGTGTGCTGCCACACCTGCACAACTAGGGAAGTATCCCACATGCATTTTTTTTCTTTCCCTCTGCCACTTCTGCCCAGAAGCATCTTGAAGGTTGTTTTTAAATAAATCCTAATGATGTCACTTTTTCTGCTCTGCTGGAGGTGTTACACTGTAATTTTTTTGAGGTTCTTCATGTGTCATTGGGGGATGAAAAAGGGGAGTGCAGGGTAAAATGCAGTGCTGGCACTTTGCCATATCCTTGGCTTTTGTCCCATCAGGTAGGCGGAAGAAAGTAGGAGGCAAAAAAAGAACTCAGACAAAATCTGTTGGAAAGAAGAGTTCAGGGACACAGCTGAAGAGACGCAAACGTCTGACAAAGAAGAGAAGGGGGAAAAAGACGAGAGTAAAATCCCATGTGAGTTTCTGCCAGTCAGTATCTGTCATTTTTCAGCCCTTTGTAAAAGCATTATCACATGGGATTCAGTTGGAAGAAATACTATCTTACAATCGTAGCAGGCACCTTTCTGTCTGGTGGGAGTATGTGCAGGATGTGTCCAGTGTACTCCAGAAAGATGCTGTACATGGAAATGAGTTGCAACTTCCAGGCAGGCCTGCTGGGTTTGCTGACAAATCCTGTTACCTGAACTGTTGGGATCAGACTGTAAAGCATGTCCTGCAGGCTTTGTATTCTGCCTTGTCATTCAGCTGTGGTGTTTATTTGGTACTGATGCAAGCTCAGTTAAAATTGCCAGCGCCTATTCTTTTTAATAGGCTATGGATGTTTGTGTCTGTGTTTTTGCAAACCCAGTTAATCAACCATAAGGGCTCTCAAAATTCCTTTCAGTTCTGGGTAATGTTCTCTGGTGAATTATACTGAATACTCTGCACCAGCTTGACTTTCGTCATCAGCTACCTTAACTAGAGTTTACATCCTACAGGCAGAGCTGTCCTCCTTTAATAAGGAACTAACAATTTCAAATTGACATTTTTAAAGATTTTTAGAAGCTTAACGTATCTTGTCACTTAAATTGGTATGTGTGGTCTCTGTTTGAAGTGACATATAGGGCATAGTTACATGTTTAATAAATGCTTAAATACTGGCAATAAGTACACACCACTTCTGCTACTGATGGCAGTAACCTGATGACTCTCCCTAGCCTATGAAGAATTTAGGGCTTTAAACTCAAGGTACATACCTGCCCTAACATACAAATAACCCAATCTTTTAATCTGTGCAGGTAAGAAGAGAGGTTACTACTCGCTCCCGCATTGCAAGGACTCTTGGTCTTAGTAAACCTGTGCGTGGGGCCTCACTTCCTTCCATGTACAAACCCACGGAGCCCTCACTTGGTCTGATGAGAGCAGATATTGGTGCAGCTTCCCTGTCTGTGTTTGGGGATCCGTATGAGTTGGATCCTTATGAAAGGTAAAATATCTCTGGATTATGAACTGGGACCTGATAATTTCACAAGTGTTGAGTTGTTTGTACATGTGACTTCATGGAGAGTGTAGATCTCTCATCTAAAGGCAGTTTTGGATGCACATAATAACACATTGGTCTGTTCTTTCTTTCCTTCTGGGCTGATCTTTTAAATAAACAGCCTTCTTTAAAGAGCTTTGCCAAAATAATCAGCTAAGTGGAAACCTATAATAAGATCTGTGGGGTTTTTGAAAGGCTAGAATCTGAATGAGTCTGATCCTGATCCATCACTTTCTATTTATTTATTATAAATGAAGACAGCTGCCATATTTAATATACCATGATCACTGACCTAATATAGAATTAAATGGACCTATGGAATCTTCCATGTTTCCCCTTCATCTTCACTCTTCCAGAACTTTTAAAATGAGGAGAAATCTTACTATGCCATAGTTTGTGTTACTCTTAAGCTTTGAATTTTGGGGAGGGGACACTGGAATTATTGTTGGTGAAATTTAATTTTCCACTGAATAAGTCTTTTTGAACCTTTCATAAAAGGAAATTGTTCATTTAATATTTTAGAAATAAAAATCTACATTTGCGTCTTCACTGGCTGAATGACGCTGTTCTATTTATATAGCCACAGAATATAAGTATATTGCACAAATATTTTTTCAATGTACCATAATAAAACAAACAATGCTCTCTAACTGATCTGTCCTAGTAGTATTACATACTTCATCTATTTGATGTGAAAAACATTTCATACAGTTTCAGGGTTCATGTGTATATGTGTGTTTTACTGCAGTAATGAAGAGGTCCCAGCAAATCCAGATTCACCAGTGAGTGCCAAAAGGAGAGTTCTCTCCCAGTCAGCACTGAGATCTCATCGTCCTGTAGCTAGACCCATTTCTGTGGGACTTCCCAGGTAAAAATCCATTGTTATTTAATTTTATTTTTCATTGCTGTCTAATCACCCTAACAAAAGAGTAAATTGGGTGATCACCCTTTTCTTACCCTGAGTATCTTTCAAAAAGAGTGTGTGTGTACATATGTGCCTGCACCAAGTGTAGCTAAGTAACCACATCAATTTGTGCAAAAATTCTTCTTTTATGTTAAAGGACATGCACTATTCCATAATACCCGTAACATTTACACTGAGATGTAAAATCTAACCTTTCTTGCTTTCTGTTTTGTGAGTTTTTAGTAATCTGATTAGTATGTTTTAAATCCCAGTTTCTTTAACCTTTAAAAAACCTGCTTGCTTCTTTGAGAGGGCCAAGGAATCTAATTGCACATCCAGAGAAGGTGAAGGCTGTACCCACCTCACCCAGTTCCTCTGCCGTTTGTTGGAGCTCAGAAAATTGAGGAAAAACTCTTTGTTTGATCCTGCAGTTTAACAGTAGCTTTGCTGTCTGACAGACGTCTGTGTGTTACATGCCTGCCGAGGCCAGGGAGCCCTGGGTGCCCACCACAGGCAATTTTCAGGACTGAGGGATAAGACAAAGGGAGCAGGAGCATGTCAAGCAGAAAAGGAATGGGAAAAATCCCTGAGGCAGGTACCAACAGCAAGGGTGAGAGAGCTGAAAAGAAATTAAAGGAGCTCAGCTTAAGTGATTAAAGGTGTGAGAGGTTTGCATGGCTGTCCTCCAGTGCATCTGACTTACAGTGAAGGTTGGTTTCTCAGGATTAAGGTAGTGTATTTCTATGATAGCTTGGATTGTTTCTGTACCTTTCATCTCAGTTCTGAAGGAGACCTTTCAGGAAGCCTTCCATATCCTCTGAGTTATTTGAGTAACATATTGCTTAGAAGGTAGAACTGTTTAGCTGATACTCAGCTTTTCTAAAGGCTTGATTAGCCTGGACCACACTGAGTTTCCTGATCTGGCCTTAGCAGCCAATTCTTGTAGCATTCCCTTTTTGTCTTTCTGTTGTATGTTATTACAGGTGTTTTAGTGTACGTTATGTTACTAAAGTTTGCTTAGTTGTCATACAGAAATGAAATGTACCTCCCTCAAGGAGCTGGGTCTGTTGGCACCTTTGGAAGTTTGTTTTTTGGAAAATGCAAACCAAACAAAACAAACCCCCAATAATCATCAGCACAAAAGCAAAGAAAGAAAAATAGAAAAGCCAAACACCACCACCAGAAACATCCAAACCTTTTCAGTCCATATTTCAAGAACCAAGAACTTAAACCACCGTCATAAGATTGAATAATGCATAAAGGGGAGTGTTTCTGTTGGCCTGTGTGTGTGAGCATTGCTGTTGTTTTTCAGCGTAATTTCTCCTGTGCTATGCTCTTAGGCACCCTACCTGTGGCACCTTGTGTATTCTGACTGGTGCTAAACACTGATTCAAGTGGTGCCATTTTTTTTTATATAGTAGTGTAGACCTAAGAAACACACTTGTGTTTGTGGTTTTGTGGAAGCAAGAGAGGTAGGTAGGATGGAAATACCTCTGAAGTGATGAACAATGGTTTATCCTTCAAAAATGCATATTAAATGCACCAGATAGTTAATCTTGATGCACAGCACAGTGAGCACCACACTTAAATAAGATCAAAGGCACTTGCTAACAAAAGGTCTTGAGTATGATTGTAGGCTTTCCTATCTTGTGGTATTCCTGTGTGAAGTAAGTAAAAGCTTCACCTTCTGTTTGTCAGAGAGAGATGGGAACTGAATGACTCTAGTGAAGCCAAAAATACAAGTGAACTTCCCTGGCTGACCTCTGTTTATGCCCTTGACGTTGGTTTCTTTTTAATGTAATGTGTGTGTATAGAACAAGTGCTGTAAGAGTAAAGGAAATATAACCCCTCTGAAACATGCAGAAGCAGTGTACCTGCCTTGAGCCCTGACCAAGAAGCAGAAGCTGCTCCTGTGCCTGATCTGTTGGGAAGTATCCTGTCTGGACAGAGCTTTCTCATGATGAGTAGTTCAGATGTGGTCATCAACAGAGATGGTTCACTGACAGCAAAGAAGGCAGGTAAGGACTTGGCACTTCATAGTGCAGTTAGCCTCTTGTTTCATCCACATCTGCCCTGATCCTAGAGGCTGCGCAGCTTTAAACATAGGGATACTCTTACTGAGCATTTGAATATGTAGGGTAGATTAAGTAGCTGTCAACAGTAATCTGTTTTATAAGATGGATGCTCTGAAACAGTGTTGCTTGTTCCTGTTTTAGTTGCAGAGCTGTTACTGGAGAATTTTGGTTTTAATACATAGTTTTCTTTTTTCAAACGAACTGCATTGTGGTTTCATGCTTTGTTATAAAAAATGCAGGACTGGATAGACGAGTTTTTCTGGCATGTCGTGCATTGCTGCCATGCCCGTGATCTGTACTTCAGTTTTGAAGAGCAGCATGGAGGACCTTGGCAAGAAGTTTCTTTGCAACAGTGGAACTCTTGACTATGTGCTGGCATATTCAGCTGTGTCTTCCCTTGGCATGGTATTATTTGAAAAGAATCTCTTCACATTGAAAGTTAGAGCTTTGTTTTTAAAATAAGTACCCCATGTTGTACTCAGTCTTTGTCAATCACCAACTGCAGGATAATAAGCAGTAATCTGGTGATATCTACAGAACAGAATAATTTATTTCCTAAACATTAGTGTTTACTTCAAAGGTGTGGTTTTCTGGTACTAAACTATGAGTATCTGACCAAAAGAACTATTGGACTGCTTCATTACTGTGTGGTATGTCAGCAAACCAAACCAGAACGTAAAATAATTAGCTTAGTATTTCTTTTAATGTTGGCAGAAAATGTCCAGATATGTACTGAAAAGCTTAATTGTCTGTTTGTGTGCCATAGTTCCACTTCATAGAAAATCAGCGAGTGACTCGAGAGTGTATGATGGTTCAGGGCATAACGGCCAACCAAGTACACTGCACTCAGGGACCACAGCAAGTAGCTCCATTGCTGGACCTTCCATTTCCTTGGGACTGATTGCTCACACCAGACCCTTCTCCTCAAGCTTGTTTTCATCGTCTTCACCCTCACTGAGCAGGATTGAGTCTGCAGCAAATCCTGCACAGACTGCATTGGAAAAGGCAACTGTAAAATCAGAATATTCAGTGACACCCGGGTCTGTTCAGACTCAGAATATAGCTACATTGAACAGGCATGGCTCCAAGTTAGATGAAATCCCCAGATTTAATGGAAGATCTAAAAACTTTGTACCCACTGACTCATCGTCAAAGCCCGTGAGCTGTAACTTGAATTCTGGCTCAAAAGCTGTGACTGTGAGGCAGCCATTAAAACCACCTTCCAAGAGAATTGACGTCTTTGAGCTTCCCAGGATACCAAAGATCAAAAAAGAAACCAGCAGCAAGCAGGTGGAGCCAGAACCCACAGGAAGCCAAAGCTGTGACATTCCCAGCTCCTGTATAACCCAGCTGACTGGCAAAGAGAGCACTAATCAGCCGGGAAAGGGTAGCAAGGTGGAAAGTCAAACGTCGAATTCCAAGGAAGCTCAGCAGCAGACGCGTACAAGCGGGGTGTCTTTTTCCACCAATACTGGCATATATAGCAGTTCATCACTACTGGGCACTTCCAGGGGCAAAGGCCCAGGCTCTTTTGAGAGTTTTAAAATCAACATTCCTGGAAATGCCGGACATCCAAGCAGGCTGTCTAACCCAGGTTTTTGTAACACCTTCCGCCCTGTGGATGATGAAGTGCAACAGAAAGAGAGTCCTTCATCTCTTTTCTCATTTAAGAAAAAGCAGGTCAAAAGTGAAATATATGATCCCTTTGAGCCAACAGGATCAGACTCAAGTTCAGCAAACAGCAGTCCTGAAAGGCTTGGCTCAGGGATCCCACTAACTAATATTACCAGGACTATTTCCATTGACAATCCAAAAGTTCAGACATTTCAAACTATCCGTCGTTTTACCCCTTACAGGTTAGAAAACATATTTGGATCTGAGGCTGACTCTGATGTGCCATCTGGTAACACAGAGTCTCGTGGTGATGTGACGGTAGAAAGCAGGATTGTAGAACAGATCTCTGATACAGAGGAACGAGACAATATGGATGAGGAGGATTTTCTAAGCAGTCCTTGCACTTCATCTACTGTTAAGCAAATTTCTAATACAGAGTGTGTAAAGAAGGAAAGCAGAGAGGGACCTAATGTGTTCTTTAATGCTGAAGAATTGATTAGACCTAATATTAATGTGAAACTAGAACCAGATAGTCCCTCAAAGAGTGATGGGCAGCAGAAAGTCCCAAAGGTAGAACAAACAGAGAAGCGATCACGTTCCAGATCCCGTTCTACCTCCAGCTCCCGAAGCAAGAAAAAGATGAAAAGGAAAAAAGCACTTGTCAAAGAGCATAAGAGGTCGCGATCAGGGTCTAGGGATAGAGCACACTCAAGGGACCGAAGTTCCAGGTCTACCTCTTGGTCAGGTGGAGAGGAGCATGGCAAAACACACACACTGAAATCCAAGAGCAGGAGGTCTTCTACTGATCGTTCTAGCAGTCACGAACGATCTAAAAAAAGGAAAATGAAGGATAAAACCAAGGACAAAAAGGCAAAAACTTCTTGGTCTAGGGAGAGAAGGAAATCTAGGTCACGTTCAGGTAGTCCTGGAAGTACTTCTGAGTTTTATGAAAATAGGAAAAGGAAAAGACGGTCGCGATCAAGATCCAGGCGGAGAGACCGTTCCCGGTCAAATAGCACTGAGAGGACTAAAAGGCGGAAGCATAGGAGAGACAAAAGCTATGAGAGGTATGATAAAGACAGTAGCTTGAGGTCAAGAGACAGAAAAAGATCAAGATCCAGATCTCGGGAGAGAAGAAAGTGGAGATCTCGGTCTCGCTCTGCATCTCGATCTTGGGAACACAAAAGCAGCAAATCAAAGGAAAAAAGACCACGGTCACGATCACGTTCCAAAGAAAGAAAACACAGATCAAAAGAGACCTCACTTCCTCCTCCCCCAGAAAAGGATGAAAAGCCTGCAGTTGAAAATTTGACCAGGTGTCCGGAGCAACCCCATTCTCTCAAACAAGAGCCAAAGGAGGAGTTAGTGCTAGAAGGGCTTTCCATAACAATCGAACCAAAAGTCCAACTTGAGGAAATACAGACTGAGACTCAAGTTCAGCTGAGAGAGGTCCAAGAAACTATAAAGGTGGAGCCCATCTGTCAGGAAGTGACCAGTGAAACTGCATTCCCTGTGCCAGAGATCACAAACATTTGTGTTCCAATTGGCAGTGTGGATTCTTTTGCTGAAACAGAATTAATGAGTGGTACTGATCAAGCAGTGCTCAGTAGCTGTAGCAATACCAACCTAGAGATTACAGTTAAAATAGAAAATACAGCATTATGTCCGTCTCTAATGGAACAACCCCCAAAGAAAGAAGTTATCGTGCATGTTCCAACTGAGGCTGCACCAATTCAAAGCTTGTCGAAAAGCAAAATTACAGATTGTGTGAGGGAGGTGAAAGAGGAGTGCCTTGTGTCAAATGAGAAAACAAGTAATTTCGCTAAGCCTGAACTGGAAGTGGTACCTCAGGGTCCTGCCTTGAAATCAAAGGCACCAGTGAAGAGAGTTACCTGGAATCTTCAAGAAGAAAGCGGCACACTGTCTGCTGGAAAAGCTCCAAGTAAGTCCCTTTTGGAAAATGAACAGCAGTTGAAGCAGACTGTATAAGTCCTAGAGTTGTAGTGTAACAGCTCTGTCATCTGAGCTGGGGTGATCCTGTAGTTTCCAATCCTGAAAGATGGCATTTTGTGCTTGTTGAAATCATGAGGTGAGTTGTGTTAAGGAATCAGAGGGGACACGGTGTCAGTGCAGCTCAGCCAGCCAGCAGCAGCTTGTTTGACTGTGAAGTGCATATTACAGCCTGGTCTCTGAACTGGCAGTCCATGTCCCACCCTTTCTGCAGTTAACTAGAGGGGTTGCTTTGCCTTTAGAAGTCATAAATGTTTCTCAGAACCAAGGAGAATGACAAATCTCTGTTGCACATTCCTGAGAGCGCTGCTAAACTGAAGCTGCTAGAAACGGTTTGGGTTGGGACCCTGTGCTGTTTGTGTTGCCAGAGCTGCCTGTGTGGTTCCTGTTTGTTACTCTTGTATAAATCCAGAAAAAACCAATTGCTCGAGGGGATGAGAAGTTCTCTGTTATCAGAATCTTTAAAATGTGAATGACTGCTAAACAAAATCCTTTTACAGTGTGTTTTGTTGTTACATCTTTTTTAACAATATAATTGGTTTTGAATCTTTGACACGTTGTGCTTATTTTGTTCTTAAATATTTTATTTTCCTTCTCTTTGGGAACCTAGGGATGCCATTTTACAAACTTCAGCGAGCAAAAGAAGGAGCCTGGAAAGCAGAGGATTTGAACCAAACATTAAATCAGGTGCAGTTAAATGAGCCTCCTCCAACCAATTATATGATTCCTGAGCCTATGTTTCCTGATCTAGATTCCTCTCAGGTTGGTTCCTATTCCAGCACCTAAGTGTCATGGGAGGCATCTCATCTCATCTGTGCCCTCGTTGTGCAACACCCTCCTCTCATGGCGGAGTTTGCCTCTCTGTGCGTGTGGTACATTTCATATAGCCCATGCACCTCAGCAGTCTAATCATTTAATCTCTCAGGTGGTCCTTACAGTTGCAGAAATGTATTTTCTTTTAATTCTGCTCTATACATGCAGCTTCTGCATGTAACTTTCAGCAGTAACTTGAAGGAAGATGGTGCTGTTTGAGCAGCTATGAGCTTCTCCCTGTCTGTGATCAGGCTGTAAATATTGGCTTGGTGGCCTTGGTCCGAGCCATCAGTCTGTGCTCTCCACCAGTCAAAAGGTGAAGAGAGGCTGGTGGTAGCTCCTGGTGCTCTGCAAATCCTGATCTGATGTTCTGTCTTACAAACACAGGCATTTACAGAATGGTATCTGTTTCACAGGTGTACTGTCAAAATACACCTTTGACGCCACCTCTGCCCTCCAGCCTTCCCCCCTACGCCCCGGTCAGCCAGCCCACAGTCCAGTTTATCATGCAGGGAAGTCTTCCAGCGCTTGGCTGCGTGGCAGGACAAAGCCTCACTCCGGAGCCGGGCAACCTGGCTACTGCATCCGAGCCAGGAATCCAAGCTGCTTCTGTTGGAAATGCAGAGGAAAAGATCAAAGCACTCAAACCTCCAGTGGATAAAACAAAAAACGAGGAGGTGAGTGAATGCTACCAAGTAGCAAATG
This sequence comes from Grallaria varia, assembly GCA_013396735.1. Classification (NCBI taxonomy): domain Eukaryota; kingdom Metazoa; phylum Chordata; class Aves; order Passeriformes; family Formicariidae; genus Grallaria; species Grallaria varia. The sequence goes on from VWZG01004016.1 coordinate 140,012, forward strand.
CATAACAATAATGAGCTGTTTATTTGAACTTTTTCATTTGGGGGATTTTTAAGCTTTCTGGACTATTTTCCTGGCCCTGTTGTCACTGTTGGTTTTGGTGCCTGACAATGCTAACCCAGGAGCATCAGGCAATCCTTTCTTTGAATTCTTTTGAAATTTATTCCATTTGAGGATTCTACTTTCTACTGGTTCATCACAACCAGTAGAGGGATTAAAGCATCTAAAATACATTCTTAAAGTTCTGAAACTTTCTTGCATGACTGTTTGGAAGGGACTTTCTGGAAACCAAAGTGTCCAAATTTCTCTATAAACACCTGGTTTTCTCCTTTCCCCTCCAGCTTTGACATCAATGTCAATTCTCATAACAGTCCTGTGGAGAGGTAGGACTGTATCTTGTTGCTTATCAGCACTGAAAATGCAGAGATAGTAAAATACTTTGGAGATTTTGCTGTGCTAGTCCCTTGCTGATGAGTTTTGGATTTGTTATGCAGACCATCTGCTCTAAGCGTAGTGGATGTTAACAAGAGAACAAAAACTTCTTAGCCCATTACTTTACTTTCTACCACAAAACCAAACAGTGAGATGCTTTTCCCACTGAGCCTCCATTAATGAGCGGCAGTTTTTATGAACTTGTTTTGATGGCATTTGTCATCTGTAATTTATAGGCAACTCTGCAATTTTCAGGTTGCCTTCAGAGCTATCTGAAGCTTTATATTCACAGTTATGATTTGCTGCTTTTATAATCTGATGTCTTTTGACAGATGTGTGCTTACTTCAGAGGTGTTGGAAAGGAAGGAGGAGACCAAAATTAATAAGTGGACACTGTAGTTACTTGCTTAAAACACATTCTTTAAAACACAGAATAAATGTTAAATGAAACAAGGGTTCCTCATAGTGCAAACTGGTATTTGTTTCAAGGCTGCAACTGACAGTAAAGGAAAGCACTTTGAGGTGATTACTTGCGTTGTTGAAATTGTGAAATGAGAATTTTCATTGTTAGGGCATTTCTAAGAAAAATAGAGTCAGAAATCATTCCCAAGATAGCACAAAGTGATGAACTACTCTTTGCTCTGCAGTACATGAAGAAGCTTCACATGCAGGAAAGGGCTGTGGAAGAAGTGAAACTTGCTATCAAACCGTTTTACCAGAAGAGGGAGATTACAAAGGAGGAATACAAGAGCATCCTTCGAAAAGCAGTGCAGAAGGTAAGGGCACAGTGAAAGGGAGTGAAGAGAAGGAGCTGGGCAGATCATTAAATAAGTGGCAGTACTTTGAATTGCAATTGCCAGTTTTGGCAATTACGTGCCATAACTGAGTAGTGGATGTTTGGACCCTGACTCATAGTCCGCAGTCCTGTGGTGAGGCAGAAGTTGCTTTAAGTAGGACTGATTGGTGCCATTGATGAGAGTTGTCAGTCTGTTCCTTTTAGAAGATCATGTTTTCCGTGCACAAAAACATTGCTAAGCTTCTGCTGCCTGAGCTGAAATGTTACATGGTACCTGCCTTGGGTGAGAATGGTCAAATCTCTCTCACTAGGAACTTCAGCCAGAATTGTCAGCTGTTTCTGATAAAGTGAGACAATTCTTTGTGCATTAGTTCCTGGAGCATTTGTGGTGTCCCTGAACCTTGAAAGGGAGCCTGGCAGTTTCACTGATGTTGACTGTTGTCTCAAATCTTAGTGCTGACCAGATCATGGCTAAAAAAGACCCAATCAGCAGGTAAATGTTGTGAGGAGGTAAAGTAATGCTCTTGTGGTCAAGGCAATTAATTGATATGTCAGCACACTGTATTCTCTCCTTGCTCTGCATTCTTGCTATCACTGGGAAATTCCATCAGAAATGAAAATTCCTGAGATAAAGGCTGCCATTTCATATCTCCTACGTGACCCATACGAACCTCGCGTGTTGTTTGAAGGAGAGCTGAGCAACACCCATTGCTGCTGAAGTCACTGTGAACTCCTCTCTGAACATGGATAAAGTTCTTTGTAGAGCCTGTTCTTTCTCCTGTATCTCAAGATGGGCCCTCAAAACTGCCAGATTCTTTTAATCTGAGCATTGCTTACTCAAAATCATCAGAAATGTGGGATATCAGCACTTCTTGGTTACCACGTATTGTGTAAAACTGGATGGATAACTAGAAAAGCCTGTAGCAAAATTGAGTAATTCTGCTTTCAGAGGTTCCTCTGCATTCAGTCGGTGCTCAGCAGAAAAGCACTGGGTCGTTTCTGGAATGCTTGAAGTAAAATACTGCTCTTATCTTTGTTTTCTGCTTTATGTACATTGCTATGAGACTTGAGGGCCTTTGCAAGAATTGGTCCCCTTGGCCAGCAGCTTAAGTCCTGTCTGTCACTTGCCTCTTGCCTGCCTGAACTGCTGTAATTGACTGAGTGCCCTTTAATCCCCTGCAGATCTGTCACAGCAAAAGTGGAGAGATCAACCCTATGAAGGTGGCTAATCTGGTGAAGGCATATGTGGAAAAATACAAACATATGAGGAAACATAAGAAGACTGATGGTGATGATACACATGAAGTGGAAAACTGAGAGCAAACCACAGCCAGCATGACTTGGACTTAACTTATCCTAGCTGTGGACACTATGGGAATAACAGATCTGCAGTTCCATCTCATTGTAAACAAAGTGCAGAGAGACAAGATTATAATAGGACTTACCTACAGAACCTTCTCTTGAATTGTTTCCATATGGGAATGGATTTAGGATTGAATTTTTTTTTTTTTTATTACCTACAGATGTAGAACTAAATAACAATCAAATGCCTCAGACCAGCAAAGTAATTCGAGGGGAAACACAGAAGAGATTAATGTTTAGGACTCCCGGATTGCTACAGTTTTCAGGGTTACTTTGGTCACATTTTTGGGCTGTGCACTTGTCTTGCTAAAGTTTGAAACTGGACACTGCTTTTCATACAGTATATTGAGAGCTGTATACTGTTTCCCTTGTGTTTATTTATCAAAATATGGGTTGTCTTTAGAAATTTCTGATTTAATACTTGAAATGTTGTATTTTTAGCCTGTTGGATGGTGAGCGAAGCTTTACTCGCTCCGGCAATTGGGGATTGCGGAAATTAGCTAACCTTTATAAACTGACTTCAGAAACACTGCTCAAGCTGTGGTGTTTATTTACATTCTGTTGGAAGTATCTTGTTAGTGAAAAAACTTTATTTCAGGTTGAGAGCTTGTGTTGCACTTGTGTAAATAATGCACTGATGGCTGGTTTTGTGTCTGCCTTTCAGGAGAGAGCAAAACAAAAAGTGGACGTTGTGAATTTTCAGTAACGAGCTGGAGGGATAAGGTTGAACTGATGTACAAAGCAGAAACATGACAGAGTTTATAAAGTTATTTTGAATGGTTTTAGTCCGATAGCAGGTGTCATTTGTTTGTCTTGCATCTGCCTTTTGCCCTGGCTGTTCTGTATAAACTTGCATGCTTGACTCTTGCATAAGGAATACTGTTTTTCTAGAAGAGGATTGGAGTTACAATAATTGTTCCTCCTCCTCTGTAGGACGGTTTTCCTATCAAGAATCAAAGGAGTTCATCACACGTACTGACTTCATCTTGATTTCTTTAACAACTCTCCTTGCCCGCATGTACTGCAGAGCAACAGATCTTTTAAAAGTGGTCATCTGAAACAGTCACGTATAAATATATTCAGCACCCTTGAACATGACTTGACTTGAATCATTCCCCATTTAACTGTATTAGGGAGGAGATGTTTCACAGGGAAGCTGAAGGGAAAACCCGTAAGTTACAACTAAGAAACTGGCTTTGTCTTTCATGGTAACAGAATGCACATGGCCTGTTTGACCAGATGGCAACAACACTTCTTATGTGCGGACTTTCCTGACCTCTTGGAACCTCCTAACAGTCTTGCTGCTTGTCTTCAAAGAGAAGACATTCAGGCTCTCTGGGATGAGTTTTATAAAGCAAATAATGGCAGCTCTTTCCCTCCTGTGAGTGTAGGAAAATCACTAAAAAGAACCTTTGGGCCCTTGCTGGTGTTCCTGATGTTTCAGTTATTCTGATTTAGATCATAAGATTTTTGTCAGCATACTGTAATTTTGTCTCTGGTTCCAAGTAGCTCGTTTGTGGAATTTATTATTTAAACTAAACAAGCCTATATACCAGTAGTGTTTGGATTGGCACAGCGCTCCATTCCCATCATTCACTGTCTTAGAGAAGTGTTTGTGGATGAGCCCTGAGCATTTTGGAGTTAATCTTCCTTGGCTCTGTATGCTTCTGTTGTGGAAGTGCAGCCTGGGTGGAGTATAAGGAAGTGATAACTTTGGAGTTGCTTTGAAGATTTTTTGAAAAAGACTCAGTACTGACTGCAGAAGAACAGCTGGAAGAGAAGGTGTAGTTTTCAAGCTAAACTTGTAGCTAGAGTACATATCTGGCAGATGAGTGTGGGGTTGTAAATACAAACACTGCTGATAGATTTCTTGACAAAAGTTCAAACACTTCTGTAGCACTGTTGGCACAAGAATGAGAGAATGTGATCTAGTTGTGCATACACTTACGCTGGAAATTGGACTCCTCCCAGTGTGTCAGAGGAACAATTCTGGAATAACCTGTCTGCATAACTGAAAAAGGGTAGGTGGTATGAAAAAACAAGCCTTGATCAAATAATAGAAGCAACTATACTGTTTACCAGGAAGACGACATCAGTCTGGTTTGTTCTTCAGACTGTTTCACTGCTTTAAATTCTTGTTTAATGTTAGCCTTTGAATTGGCAGTAAATATAACAGCCTGTTGCAGGGTGTATTAGGAGTGCCTGTACTGTAAGACCTGTTAAACTTGTTACCTCTGCACTTGCCATTGCCTGGAGAAGCACTGAAGCTGAAAACTATACCTTCTGCATGTGCTTTCTACTGAAGTTATATCAACAAGAATACTGGTTCTTTCATTCTGCCTGCCATTAAAAATAAATCATCAAATTGTAAGATGCCCCATGGGAGAGGCAATGAGAAACATACCTAAAAACACCTTTTCTGGCACATTCTAGAACACAGTTTTTCTGGTATAATGTGTATGCTACTTACTGGCTCTCTTGGATCAGATGCTGCCACCTGTTTAAGGGAAGAAATCTTATTTATTCAACACATGCAGTAGTTTGGTAACAGCATAACCTTTTGTTAGCGTCTTTTCGCTCCTCTGCAACAGTGGTAATGCCAAAAGCTCCTTCAGCAAAGGCAGGGAGCTGTTCTGCTGTGTTTGTCTTACAGGAGACCTCCAGAACTGCTACTGGGGGACAGCCCTGGCTCTGCTATCTGGCCAGATTGCTTGGGTTGTAGACAGCTGCTATGAGGTTGGATGGAGAAAGAGGGTGGAGTTCCCAGACAGAGCCTGGGGAGGCGGGGAGTGAGCCAAGGGGAGGAAACGAAACGAAACGGGGAGCACGCCGGAGGACCCAGCTGGTGCCGCGCTGTGGGGTCATGGCCCAGCCCAGAGCCTGTGAGTAGCTGCCCCGGCTCTTCACTGCTCAGGTTCAGAGTGGCTTGTCCCTGTTGGAGACACTGGGCACTTGGGAGATGGTGGAAGCTTGCTTGTCCGTTGGGCTTGTAGCATGTCCCGCATTCAAGTAGATGCTGAGAAACGATGATGAGTCAGTCCTGAGCAGGGTGCGTTGCACAAGGGGATGCCGTGTTTGGCATCACGTGGTGAGGAAGTGAAACAAGGGAGAGGAAAGCAAATCTAACCATGTTTTGTTCTGGTATCGTGTGATCCTGCTGTCATTCTCCTTGTCTGCTGTTCTCTCTGCTTGAAATACTCTCCATTTGGGGATGTTCTTAGCCATCACTGAGTCCCTGCCTGTGTGCCCTGTCCTTCGTGGAACCCCACTATCCCTGCATTACTCCCCCAGTCTCCCAGGGTTGGAAGCATCTCTGCAGGGAATCACAGCATCACCTGCATCTGGAGTGGGGCAAGGGAGAGGATGTGAGAGAGGAAGTGGCTGAACTCACTAGCCCTGGCCTCCAACGCATCTCCCTAGCTGTGGTCAAGAGCTGAGAGCAAAATGGGTGAGTTATTTGGAGGGCAGCTATCAGTTCTTCTCTGCCTGCCTGCTGCTGGGGTGAGAAAACTGCCAGTTTTGGGGTAGTTGCATCTGTGGCTGGAGCTCTTGCAGTGCTCAAAGCACGAGAGCAAATCTGTTAAGGTGACGTTTGGTCTACAAGTCAACATCTGTTTTTTCCTGTGTTTTCAGCCGCAGCCAAGATCCTTGTACTTCGCCTTCAGTTCCTCTCGTCAGTAGCTGTTCATGCAGTAACGGTGGTTGCACTGTTCAACCAGCTCCGCTGGCTTTTCCTTGCTGGCCAAAATGATCCCAAAGTTTTGCCCAGCTCTTGGGAAAAAATTGTCTGCAACCTAAAGTGTCAAAGTGTCTCTTAACCACTTTCCCTGTCCCATGTGTCCAGGTCAGGAGCAGGAGGATGGATTGCGTGAAGTGACTCTTTCCACCCAGAGGCTGCGTGTGCTGCCTCTGGCAGTCCTGAGCAACCCCATACTGGAGAGCCTTGACCTCGACAGGAACAAGCTCAGGACCATCACTGGCATTTCCAAGCTTTGCAACCTGAAGAAGCTGATACTATCCAAGAATGAGATTGTGGACTTTCCCAATGAAATCCAGAGCCTCGTCTGTTTAGAAAGGCTTGAGTTGAATCAGAACCAAATCAGGGTCATCCCAGAGGGGATTTTCTCCCATCTCCCCAAGCTTAAACACTTGCGGCTGAACAACAACCGTCTCAGTGCCCTCCCCAGGGACCTGGCAGCTTGCCAAGTCAGCCTCCAATACCTCAGCATCTCCAATAACTTATTCCGGATTTTCCCGCCGCCTGTCCTCCAATTAACACACTTACAGGAGCTCCATGTGCAGAATAATGCCCTTCGCCAGCTCCCAAAGGAGCTCTTTCAGAGACAGTCCCTGAAAATGTTTAAGGCCAATGGGAACCCCCTCCGGGAGCCGCCCAGTGAAGTGTGCGCTGGTGGCATTCAGCAGATACGGAATTACTTCCTCCAGCTTCAGCATGGTTTGGGGCAGGAGGACAAAAGAGTCAAGACCATGTTTCTGGGGGCCTCACTGGCAGGGAAGTCCACCATCTGCAAAAGCCTGAAGCAAGGGCAATCCAAACTGGTGCCCAGGGAAGAGCGAACAGTTGGGATAGAAATCAGTGAGTTCCAGATCGAGGACTTCACATTTCTCTTCTGGGACTTTGCTGGGCAGCTGGAGTACTACATGACTCACCACGTGTTCATCACCCCACAGGCGCTTGTCATTCTTGTCATCAATCTTCATATGTAAGTGCTCAACTGGTTTCAATTCCNCCCCTGCACAAATTCACACCATTTCCATTGGAGTTTGAGGTCTGCGCTTCTCACGTTGGAGTAGCTAGTTCTCCCATCCCCCTTTTGGCAGATTAATCTTTTAATTAAGCCACTAGGAATGTCATCACCTTGTCAAAGACCTCTGTTTAGAGGGATTGAAAAAGAACCCTGTATAAATGGATTTGCTTTCTGCCTTGGAAATATCTGTACAATCCCTCTGTATTCTGTGGTGTTCCCTGAACATGAAGGGAGCATCACACTTGGGCTTTGTTCTACAGAGGGATGCTCCCGTCCACAGCAGGGATGGATTCTACACCCTGTAGCTTGAACTGGCTTAGCTTAAGGATGGGAGACTGAAGGATCAGTTTGGATACAGCCCATGCAAGCTTCTGAGATCTGAGCTCTTCTCCAGTGAGCTCCTGGGACAGCACAGGGTGCATGGTCAGACTTGTGCTGGTGGAAGTTGCCTGGAGATCCGGAGGGTGAGACGTGAATTTGGGATTTTCTTTCTCTCTCTCCCCAGGTACCAAACTAATGATAACACTTTCAAGGAGCTTGTTGGTTTCTGGATCAACAACCTGTCCATGCGAGTCCCAAACTCTGTGGTGCTTCCTGTGGGCACCCATGTGGACTGCTGCCAGGAGGAGGAGGTGAAGGAGAAGAGTCACAATATCATGGCCAGGATCACAGCCATGTTGGCAGAGAGAAGAAGCACCCTCACTCACTTCATTGAGAACCTGGAGGGCAGCGAGGAGCCCAAGTTTTACGTGGACCAGTGGGAGAGGCTGAAAGAGATGGAGAGCTGCACGTTAACTGTAGGGCTGAGATTATCCTGGTTTCTGGCTGTCTGTGGCCACCCTGTTGTCTCTGGCAGCCTGGTGTGCTACTGGCAATAGTGACCTGGTCCTAATGTATCAGACCACTACTGCACTCACCCCCTGGACTGGGGTGGACGTGGTAACCCCTGGCTGTGACCTGCTGGGTCCTTGTCCCTGCTGGGTGATGGGCATCTCTTCCTGTGGCATGTAGAAAGTGCCTGAGGAGGAGTGTGAGGGGTCATTTATCATCACCAAGTGATTTTCTGGGAACTGCTGCAGAAAAGAGGTGTGACCTCTTAGGTCCTTCCTTTACCTTGCAGGCTAAAAGACTTCTCTGGATCTGCTTTCAGCAGGTATGTGCTTTCTCTTTTCCAGATCTTAAACTTGGTTGCTGTCAACTGCACGGATCACCATGATATCAAAAAGCTTGAGGCCACTATTTTGGAGCATGTGAAGAATGAGGAGCTCTTCCCCGAGGTCGTCCGAGTGCTGCCGCCTGTCTACAGGCAGGTGGAAGCTGCCATTGTGGATATCGCACAGAGCGAGGAGGTGGCAGACCATGGTGAGTGGTCTGTCACCCCTGCCGCACCTTCCTAGGAGGTCCCACTGCCCTGTGTCTGGGACAGGCTCTCCAGAGCATTCCTGAATCTGGAACAGGGTCTGCAGTGCTTGCTGGACCTTCTGGCCCTGCTTGCCTGGCAGTGGGGTCACTGCTGAAGACCTTGCATTTGCCCAGCTCTGTCACTAAAAGCATCTGCCCCACCCAGGCAGGTGCCTAGGGAATAGCATAGGAAAAAGCCAGCTGTGTCTTCACCAGGAGGCTCTGCTCGCTGGTCATGTTGTCTGGTTTCTTTCTTTCCGGTAACATTGTTCTTTCTCCCCTTTGCTCTGTATAAGCCATTAAAAAAGCTTGCAGGAAGGAGATCCACAGCTTTAATGTTTCTGTGTGGTTTCCAGATCTACATCCTGCTAACTTTATTTGATGGCTCTGCCCCTCCCTCGATCCTTCTCTGTGTCTCTTGTGACTTAGCAGGATTAGCAGGCAGTCCCAGCTCTTTGCTTAGGCACCTAAAGCACGTATAAACACCACCATCACCCTGTGTCATCTCTGGCTCCCCTGGCCACTGTAGGATTAGAGAATGAGAAGCAAATGCATTTCCTTTGTGGACATAAGCCAGGTTTTGTTGCTGGTCTCTGCACGACTGGGTGACAGTCTGAGGTTTAACTGGCAATCTGAGGTTTTCTGGCTGAAAACAAACCTGTTTTCTCAAACAGTGACAAAAAACAGTATTACCCTGATTTTTCAGATGCACCATTAAGTCCTGGCTGTTGCCACCACTGAGTCAAGGCAAGACCATGGGACAGCTGAGGATAGGCAAAGTATTTTGGGCCACAGTCACTGAGCATTCCCCTGATCCTTGCTGCTTCCCCAGGAATGGCATGGGTGATATGGGGTTCTGATGTCATTTGTTGGCTCTCTAAAGCATCTGCCTTGGAATGCTGTGTGTGACAGATGCATGCTGTGCTCCCGCATCTCCCTCTAGGCATGATAGACCTCCAGCACCTGCTCAGCAAACTCTCCCAGCACAAGAACCTGGCCCACCTGGGCTTAGAGCTTCTCCAGGACATATTGCGGTACCTCCACCGCATCGGGCTTGTCATGTGGTATGAGGAAATCAGCCACCTGGAAAGCACTGTATTTCTCCAGCCTGCCTTCCTAATAACTATGTTCAAGGTGAGCATGAGGATCAGGACCATCTACTTTGCAGGGCCCAAGCTCTGCGGCTTTATTGGGCTCTTCTCGTTGCTACCTTGTCTTTCCTCCTCTTCCCATCCAGCTCCTTGTGAGGTACCACCTAATCCAGCAGCTCGAGAGCATCTCTGTGGAGACGCTGATCGGGGAACATGCCACCATCAGAGACAGGGCCAACTGGGTGTGCACCTTCAAGTCAAAGGCAATGCTGTGCCACCAGGCTGTGCGTGCCTTGGTGAAGCACCAGCTCTGTTCAGAAGGGATGCGGGATGTCTTTGAGGAAATCATGGGACACAGGCCTCACAGAGGGAGAGGGAAGCTCTTCAGCCTCCTGGAGCACTTTGAGCTCTGCCTGGAGGTGAGGCACACTGAAGCCCTAAACCCACAGGCCAGTGAGTTTGTGCCTGGGAAGCCATGGGAGACAACTCGGAGCCAAGGCAAGTCCTGGTACTTGTTCCCAACCTATCTGAACCAAACTGAAGAAGTCTCTGAGGTGTGGGGAGGAGATCACCCTGAGGACCTCCACATCCGTGCCTATTTCTCACCCGAAATACCTGAGGGCTTCTTCCAGAGGTAAGCAGTGGTTTCTGGCCCTTGATGAGGTTGTGTGATTCAGGGTTTGCTTGGTGCAGTGCCAGTGTGACTGTCAGCAAGCCCTTGGCTGTTGAGCTGTATGGCTGGGAGTCAAGATCCCAAGGTGATTTCTCAGCTCTGCCACACATGTGTGGAGCCCTGGATGAACCATTGCAATGTTCACTGTCTGGATGGGAGCAAGGCTCTGACTGGTTCACCTTTCATGGGGGGTGGTGTTTGGCTAGTCTCTGACTGTCCAGGCAGTCAGAGGTCTCCCAGTCCCACCTCAGGATGTTCCAGTTTCTATGGGTTTTGGGACTGTACCAGTTTTTGGAACATCTCCTGCCCTTGTGGACTTGTTTCCAGATAGTGGTGTGGTTTAACTCCCACTGGAAACCAAGCACCACAGAGCTGCTCGCTCACTTCCCTCTGGTGGGATGGGGGAGAGAATCAGAAGAGCAAAAGTGAGATAACTCATGGGTTGAGATAAAGACAGTTTAATAGTTGAAAAAATTATAATAGGACCGGTAATAACTATAATAACATTGTAATGAAAAGGAAACCAACAAAGAGAGAAATAAAACCCAAGAACAAGGGATGCAAATGAAAAACAATTGCTCAGCACTAACCAATCAATGCCCAGCCTCTTCCCAAGCAATGGTCCCCCAGCCAGTTTTCCCTCAAGTTTATATGCTGAGCCTGATGCCATACGATATGGGATATCCCTTTGGTCATTTGGGGTCAGCTGTCCTGGCTGTGTCCACTCCCAGCTTCTTATGTACTCACAGCCTCTCGCTGGCAGAGCAGCATGAGAACCTGCAAAGTCCCTGACTTGGTGTAAGCCAACTAAAATAGCAAGTGTGTTATCCACCTCGTTCTCATCCTAAAACCAAAGGACAGTACTGTACCAGCTGCTAGGAAGAAAATGAACTTCATCCCAGACAAAACCAGGACAGATGGCCAACTCTGGAAGCGTCTTTTGCCTTAAGAAGCTGCTGCTGCTGCTTGAGCTTTTGGTAGGGGAAGGCCCTCATTTGGTGTCTGCCTCTGTTCTTACTGAAATTGGGTTCATATTTTCAAGACCACCTGGTGCCATGGTTTCTCCCAGTGTAAGGAATAAGCTAGGAGGAGGGTGGTGAAAGCCATTGGCAATCTCCTTGCAGGTTCCTGGTGAAAGCTTGCTCCTTCTATTCCACACACTGGGTGGCAAAGGTGACCTGCCTACTTGTGTGCAATGGCAAACCTCTGCTGATCAAAGAGAATAACCAGAGGGCCTACAGCTACCTGGAGCTCCGGTGCAGAAAGCCAGAAAGAAGGTCAGGTAAGAGCCCTGACCCATATTTCATGATTCCCAACACTATGTCTCTCCCTTAGCTCCCACTCCACCACCTCCAACCCTCTGGGCAGAGCAGCCCAGAAGCCTCTGCCACATGTCCTAGTCCAGCCAGGGTCCACCAGCAGTTCAGTTGATTTCTCCTTTCTCCATCCAGTTCTGTTCAGGATGCCTCTGAAAGTATTACATGGAAGAGGAAAATCATGTTTTCAGTCTTCTTATGGAGCAAATGGGTCATCCTTTCCCATGAAGGCCACAGAAAAGTACAGTCTCGGGCTGGGTCTTCAAGTGATAAGCAAAAGGGCCATCCGAGTTGGGAAGCTCTTCTATAACATTTTGTTCAGTTCCCTGTGAAGTCTATGGGTCTTGGTTAACTTGAGAAATGGAGCAGGTCTAACTGTTCCAGCTGTGGTATGGTGGGCTGGAAGTGATGTATGCATCACCACAGCATCTCCCAGGCTGCCACAGTTGGGGACCGTAAGCGAGACATTCTCCTTTTGCCTGGAAGGTTTCCAGTTTGCCTGGGACTTCCTTGTGGCAGTTGTGCTCATCATCCAGAAGCTCGCTGAGGAGTGGCCGGGGCTGCACATATGTGTGAAGACTCCCTGCCGAACAGCTGGCTGTCCTGCGGAGTTCATCTGGCCAGACATGGATGGCACAAGTGCTATGTACGTACACACTGTGCCACTCCAAGCCAAGGGCAGGACCCGGGTGATCGTTACTGCAGTGCTGGTGGGGCTAGTCAGCTTCTAAAAGCCATATGAAATTAGTCGTGAAACGTGACGGGCACTACATTGCCCTTTTCCTGACATAGCAGCTCATGTCCCCTGTGGTGTTAGCGCTTACTGGTGCAGGAAATTCGGTCATGGAAAGAAGAGTGAAGAAGCTGAGACTCTGGGGCTCAGGCATATAATGTTCACTCTGGACACATTTCTGCATGTCCCGTTTCATGAAGAGCTGATGGTGCTCAGGCACCTGGGAGGGCAGCAGGTGTCCCCCCAATGGCAGAACCTCAGGTCAGAGTAGGAAAAGCAAGCCTCCTTCGTTGCCTTGGCATCATCTTCCTTCTTCTTGGGGATTTTCCTCCACAGGACAAAAGAAGATGTTAAAACGTGTGGGACGTGTGGGCACCGTTTTGCCACAGAGCTGCTTCTGCCCAAAGGTGAGCTCAATGGTCCCGAGTTTGTTCTGCAACAGCACTCAGGGGAAAGAGGGCTGAGGGTTTCATGGAGCTGAGGTGCTGAGGGGGTCCAATTTCCCCAGTGCCCAGTCAGCTGGAGGAGCCCCCAGTGCAGCCTTCCGCTCGCTATTACGTGACAAGCTATGGGACCACCACCTTTGGGCCCAGCAGCATCCAGGTCACTAGGCAGGTAAGGTCACTGCCACCTCCCTTGCCCAGGGACCAGCTGTGGTGGGTGGGCTTGTTCTCTCCCCTCACTCCTGTAATAAGGAGGTGTGGTTCCTTGGGGCCTGGGGAGGGGACACCCATCTTCAGGCAGCACTGTTTTCTACTCTCCTCCCCGAGATACCACCACCTCTGAGCCTCAGAGCTCATGGTGTAGTTACTGCCTTATTTTTCCAGAACATCTCCAGTGATTAACTCCGGCCAGTGGGGAGGCGCTTGCTGAAGAATTACTTTTGTTTGGCCAAAGCCAAGCTGTCCTCAACATGCTGTGCTTGCAAGTCATGTTTGCAGCCTTAAGGCATAGAAATAAATACGTCAAGGGATGCATTTATTGACTAGTGGGAAGTCACCACACTTGCTCAGATTTTAGGGGAAAGAGGTGCTGACAAGTGCTCTGATACCAGTCCCGCTGCTACCAGCAGGGACTTTGCTGAGACAAGACTGGCCATGGACCCCTGTGGTTTGGGGGGCGTACAGGGGGTGGTGAAGGTTTCAGACTGATAGTGGGGGCAGATGTCCAGGCAACACCAGCAGAGAACTACCTTTCTATACATATATTTAAACTTGGAAAAATTTAGCAAATAAATCTGTAAATGACCCTTTAAAAACTCATAGCAACTGACCGAGCGGAAAAGCAACATATGAGTTCTGGGATTGGTCAGTGAAGCTGTTCTTGGGTTGGAGGGTGCCCAGTGATCCTGCTGCCTATCCCAGGGGACCTTGGGGTGGGTGGGGATCATTCCAGCTGCATGTTGTACTGCTCAATGAGCTCATAGAGGCTGAAGGATTCCGAAAGCTGCAGGCTGATGGTGTTGCTATCAAGGGAGGAGGCTCCTTCCTGCAGTGCCTTCTCATAGCAGTACTCACAGAACTTGGGCACCAGCTGCAGCAGAAAAATGTCAGGGTTATGGGCAGCTGCCTGATGTGGCTGCAACACCCTGCACAGCCCTGTCTTCCTGGAGTGGAGGAAAGAGGTGGCTGGGGCGTCCTTTGTCTCCCCCCAACCAAGGGTCCCCATCCCTGGGCTGCCTTCCACACCATCCCACTCAGACCCTGAGTGTCCTCTGACTTGGGCAGCTGCTCACCCATCTCATGTTTCCCCTGGTCCCCAGGGGTTCCCTCCCTGATGACCCAGCATCCCCAGTCTCCAGTCTCCCTCCCGTCACTCAGTTCCCCCATCTCTCTCAGCTCCACAAGGAGTATCGAGATATCCATCGTGTCCCAGATGCCAAGGGCTCCCAGATCCCCATCTCCGCTGCACAGAGGGCCCCCCTTCATAAGCATCCAGGTGTTCACCTCCCCTGGCCCCTGAGGGTCCCCCTCCCCAGACCCTGAGAAACCTCCATCTCCTCTCCATTATGTAAGAGTTCCCCACCCCTGGGTACCCAGAAACCCATACATCCCAGCCCCCAAGGGTCCCTCCATCTCCCACAGACCTTGAGGCACCCAGAATCCCAGGTCCCCTGACCCCCATGAGTCCCTCCCCTTCCCTAGACAGCAGTGGTTGTTGGCTCCCACACCTTAACCAGGATGAGCTTGGACTCCTTAGGCTTGGCCTTGCAGAAGGCCTGACCAAAGCAGAGGTAGATGGTGAAGTCAGGGGACCGCTGCCGTTGGCCGCTGTAGAAGTTCCTTAGCTCTGTGAGGGAAGACAGGGATCAGTTTTGGAGTGAGCCTGGGGAATAGAGGGGCTGGGAGGATTTGGATGCTTGTAGCATCCTGGACCTGGTGCCCATGAGCCACAAAACCAGGATGAGGACGAAGTAACATGTGGAAAACAATGTGACACCCCTACCCACCTGTGTAAAACTCACTGAAGTCAAAGATAGGGGTTTCCTGGTCCCGGCAGAGAAGGTTGGATGGGGGGTCCTCAACACCCTCGAGTTGCTGGGACAGGGCCCAGAATACCTTGCACTTCTGCCGGCGGGTGGCAAAGACCTTGCAGGCGCGTTGCTCCAGCTGCAGCCCCACAGAGCCCAGCAGCTTCTCAGTGAGCTGCCACTGCTTTCTGTCAGCCATGTGGGCAGGCCTGGGGAAGCACACCACGTGCCAGGGGCCCTGGGCCACAGCCAGGTTGGGGTGCTGGTATGTCAGCAGGCAGTGGCTGCCCGCCACGGTCTCCCGGTGGAACTCCTTCCCCCGGTAGTAGATGGTGACGTCCAGGTTAGAGAAGAAGCCACCTGCACACCAGGCAGTGATCAGCAGCTGCATCCTCCAAACCAAAATGTTCTCCCTTTCCAAAGCAACTCCCCCAAGCATTATTTACTATTCATAATAATAATTTATAGCTACTAATAATTTATAACCCTTACCTGTGTTATCCACCAGCTGCTGTGGCTGTGGCACTGGGCTGGCAGTAGGGACCAAGAACATTGGCTCCCCTGGTGACTGGATGGGGACTGTGCCCTCCGTCAGGTGGCGTGGCAGTGGCATGGCCCCTGTAGTGGGACATGAGCAGCATTGGCATCAGGATTGAGGATGCAGCAGGTCAGGGGTTGCTTTGGCATGAGGTGCACGTGGCAGCCCACTGGCCTCTTCCCACCCCATTATGGCATTCCCATGCTCAGGGCCAGATCCTGCCCCACAGCACCCACCTAGCTCCTCTGGCTGCACGGGGTCTGGGGGGCTGTAGGTGCCCAAGGTGGGCTGCTCCACTGTGGGCGCCCACTGTGGAAATGCTGTGGCAGCGAAGCAGTTGTTCTGGCTGGAGTCAGTGAGAGGCTGAAGCGGAATGTCCTGGTGGAGGGCATCCCCTGCAGGGAAATCACCTGTGGGAAGGTGCTGGCATCACACACCCATGGGGCCACCCACTCTGCATCTTTCGAGCAGGGCTGGTCTCACCTGCGGGCACCCAGGATGAGGTCATGGAGTCAAGGTTGCAGGGGGAGATGTTGCACTGCTGCAGCAGCTTCTCCAGCGTCCCGGGCGGCACAAAATCCGTGCTGGCTAAGGGGAAGCACAGTGAGTGGGATGTCTCACAACCAGAAAATCAGCCCCAGCTGAGCCTAGTGGGGTGCCCTCCCCCCAAAAAGAAGAAATCATGAGACTAGCATTTACCTGGGAGAGCAATTTCTGGGTCCATGTCTTGGAATTGAAGCTCCAGCTGTGAAGGGAAGCAGAATGGGATCTTTCCACTATGGATGCAGGGCACCCAACCTCCCCCTGGCCTGCATTTTGACCAGGTGCTGGGCTGCAGCTTGGGAGCACCCAAGGGCATAGAGGTGCAATGCCTGAGCAGTGGCAGTAGGGGACCCCCCTAGCCTATCGTGCCCACCCAGCTACCTGCAGCTGCTGTTGGGCTGGCTGCTGGTCCACCGCAGGGTCAGGGCTGCTGAAATCCGCCTCCTTGCCGTGCTGGAGGGTGGCTGAAAGGAGAGCACCAGGGGTGGGGGAGCCTGAGATCACCCACCCCACCCAACACAGCCCCCCTCCGGGGCCAGGCTCACCTTGGTTGATGGTGAAGACCTTGTGTGGGTCTTCTCCGCTCTTGGAATGGTCCCGCAGCAGCCTGAACAGGCGGGTGCTCCTCAGGGCGCAGCGGAAGTTGGTCTTCCACTTGGCCGGGTCCTCGGACGACTCCTCATACCGCCCACTCACCCTGGCCCAGGCCTGGGGGTGCAGGAGAATGAGCACAGGGCCCCCATCTCCATGAGCACGGAGGTTTCAGGGACGACTGCTCTTCCCCTGCCTTCCCAGTTCCCACATCTCACCGACCCTGAAGACACCGATCTGCCGCTGGTCACCACCCCGTCCCACCCACCTTGAAGACGGGCGGTGGCTGCTGGTCACTCCAGCCCTCCCGCCCGAACACCTGCGTATCAACCCCACCCCGCCCAGCCTGAAGACCCTGAAGTTCCTGCAGGTGACCGCCATGCCACCCACCTTGAAGACCTCCAGGTCGCTGCTGGTGATGTCCTTCCTGGCGTTGTGCTTCCAGGGGACGCGGAAGGTGGTGCGCTCGGGGTCGAGCCAGCGCAGCCCGCGGTAGTTCCCGCTGCTGATGGCGTTCAGCAGCCACGGCCCGAACCGCACCCTCTGCGCCTCCCTGCGGGCAGGGCACCGTCACCGGGGGGCCGGGGCAGTCACCGGGGGACCGGGGCCACCCGGGGACAGCAGCCCGGGGCTGCTGGGACGCCGCTTACCCCTCGTTCTCCAGCGCTGCCATGATGCCGGCTCAGCCGAGCTGCCGCGATGGGGCGGCAGCTTCCCGACGCCTCCTTTATCCGCCCACTCCCGTTTTCCTGGAAATCACGTGTCCCTTCCGAAAGCGAAAATGCCGCCGCTCCCGGCGCGGGGCGGTGCCG
>VWZG01004016.1:157547-281768 GCA_013396735.1 Grallaria varia
CCCGGCGCGGGGCGGTACCGCCGCTCCCGGCGGGGCGCGGGGGGCGCTCCGGCCCCGTCCCACTGCGGGCGTGCTGCCGCGCAGCCCCGCGCAACCCCCTCCCCAGGCTAATCATAACTAAAATAAATTAACCGGACTTTAAAACGTGAGCTTGGTGGGCACCCGGAGCGCCGGGGCTCGGCCGCCCCCGCCGGGGATTCCCGGAGCCCGCCCGGGCACAGGGCTGGGAACCCCCGGGCGCTTCGCCGCGGTTTGTTTTAACCCTGCTGGTGCCGGGCTGCCGCTCGGCCCGTGCCGACAAGAAAGCACAAGCCATAAAGGCCGAGACCCGGAGGCAGAGAGAGGCGAACCAGCCCACCCATAACCTGGACAGGAGGAAGGGCAGGGGCAGCCCCAGCGCCCTCCCGGCTCTTCCCGGAGCCTTCGGAGCTCTGCGAGGAGCAGCAAAACCCACCCCACTCCCCTGGGACGTTTGTGGAGTCCAACCCCCAAGGGCCGGAGCGGAGGTCGGTGGGGCTGAGACCCGGGACTGCTGCCTCTTGCCCGCTGTGCTGCTTGCTTTTGAGGAAATTTCCTCTTCTTTCCGGGAACTTCTCCCTGCTGCTTACTAGGAACCCCTAACATGTTTTCCAGAACATTGCCTTATGTTTTCTAGGAAATCTTCCACTTCCTTCCTAAAAAAAACCCCCTACTGCTTTCCAGGAAATTTCCCAATCTCTACTTGCTTCCTGGGAAATGTCCTTGTTTCTCTCTAGAGTCTTCCACTGCTTTCTAGGATTTTTCCATCTTCTCAGACGATCTCCACTGCTTTCCTAAGAAATTTCCCTATGACACTTACTCCCTGGGAAGCAAGAAATTATTTCCCAAGTAATATCACTCTTCCTCTCCAAGCCATTCCTTTTTTGCTTTCCACCAATTCCTCCTTCCCTTTCCGGGAAATTTCCCCTCTTGGAAATATAACTCTTACTTTCTTGACAAACGACACTTTGGCTTTTCAGGAATTTCCCTGGTATTTGAGGAAATTTCCTCCTTGCTTTCTTGAGCTTCCCTCCATTTATTTCTAGGCTATCCCCTCTCTAGCCTTCTAGGAAGTCCCCCCATAGCTTTCCACAAATTCCTAGAGTATTTCCCCCTTGGCTTTCAAGGACTTCCCCCTAGTGCTCTCAAGAAAATTCCTACATCGTCTTGCAGAAAATTTCCCATTTGTTTTCCAGGGTATTTAACTTTCTAGGATGGTCTCCCTTTGCTTTCCAAGAATTCCCCTATCACTTGCCAGGATTTTTTTCATTTGCTTCATAGGAATTTCTCCCCAGGATTTTGGAGGGTTTTTTTGTTTCATTGCAGGAAATTCCATGAGTGACCCACACACCTGGACCTTGGCCATGATGTACAGCAGCTCCAGCAAAATGTATTTAAGGGCAGTGAACCCCAGGAAACCCAAACAAGCAGGAGCCATAACAGCCGGAGTCAGGGCGGGAGCAAGGGATGGGACTGCCATGGACAAGGGAGGACTGGAGAGGGCCTGGGGTGGGTGGAGGAATGCCCGAGGGACCAGCACAAGGAAGTGACCCAGTGCTGGCTGAGAGCTCTTGCCCCAGGGAAGGGAGCAGAGGCGTTTATTTACTTTTATTCCTCAGTACTGCAATCAATGCTGAGAGGTTTCAGTTAATAGGTGACTAATTAAGTTGATGGGAACTCTCCCATTTTAAATTCTATTTTTTTTTGCAACCAGGACCCTGCCTGCCAGGGGGGCTCCTGTGCAGCCACAGTCATTATCCCCTGCCACCTCCCCAGGTCCTGCTGACTCAGGGACATGTCCAAGAAGTTAAAAATCAGCCCATTTAGGTCACCAGCTCCAAGATGCTGGAAGAAGATTTCAGGAGGAAGAGTTAGTTTTACAAAGAGGTTTTCAAAAGCATCCCAAAGGACAAGGAGAGCTTTCCCTGAACCTCAGCCATTTATTGCACCCAATTTTCCTCCACACTTAACCCCACAATCCGAACCTGCACCCCAACACACCCCTGCAGCCACAAATCACCCTGCTTCAGGGGACAATCCTTGCAGACAGAAGGGCAAGCTGAAACCCCACTACCTTTATTGGCAAAGTCTCTTTTGGGGACTCTCCCTGTAAATCACAAAGCAGGAAGGAACGGGGCACCTTAAAAAAATAAAATAAATCTTTCTCTTTTAATCCACCCAAGGGAACTCCAGAGCAAGAGCAGCATCACAGCACTACACACAGCACAGACATCTATCATCATCTTTGCACAGATTCTTCCCAGATACATGGAGAAGTCATTATTTTAAAAAGGAAAAAAAAAAAAAGAAAATTATTCACATATGCAAAGTGACAAGTAACAAATCAGCCACAGAACAACTTCTTGAAGAGAAAAAGGATGCATCAAGGAACAAGGCCCCCAACATACAGGCTTTACAAAAACCTAACCCAAGAACGTTGAAACAGAGGTGGTTTCCTTTTAAACATTAAAAACGGAGATTTTTTTTTAATTAATTTAAATACACATTTGAAACACAAACACCAAGCAAGTGCCTGGAGAACAAAACAAGAAGAAGGAATGGAAAGTGAATTCAACCAGTTTAATTTCAACACCAAACTTGGGTGGACTGCACCAAATGGAATAAATAACGGAGAAGATCACACTGGGTTGGGAGGTCTCACACTTAAGGTCATTTAAACTAGAATTAATTACACAGCCCAAGAGTACTGAACGAGGAAGTCCTCTGACAAGTGATATCAGCAGGGGCAGTGTCCCTTTGACAGAGCAGGTTGTAGGTGTGGATTTACCGCCTGGCACCCAACAACAATCACCACCCCAATGGCATGATGAACTTTTTGGGATGCAGAGGACTCCTCATACACCTGCAAACAGCTCCTCGATCAGGATGCCGGGTGGAGGGGAACCCTCCACCTCTTCCACACTGGCTGGCTCCAAACACACCCAAGTCAAACACCAAAACACAGTCAGACCTTGTGTTTTCACCTTGCAAGGTGAGCACACAGGAGCAGCATTTCTAGTGCAGCTCCCTGAGGTTTGGCACCACAGAAGTGGAGAAGGTGCCTCCTTTCACACACCTGGGGTCAGGCTGCAAAAAAATTAGATCAGCTACTCTACACCTGCAGCCTCCACTTTATCCCCCTGGGGGTAAGGAGGTTGAAGGAATGTAAGTGGTTTATTCTTGTTTGGTTTTCCTTCCCCACAACCCCTTATGAAAAAAAAAAACAAAACCAAAAACAAAACAACAAACAACCCCTCTCAAAAAAACCCCCCAAGCCAAACAAGCACCCCCCCCCAGCCCCCCCAAAAAAAAAAAAACAACCCAGAAAACACCCCCAAACAAAAATAACTTGATCCCAAGTTCCTCTCCCTTCCCTGCCCATAGCCAAGCAGGGAAGCACCTTTGGACATTCATGTGATCCCACAGACATGTTCCCTACAGAGAAGACATTTATCTCTGCACCTCACCCAGATGTGCCTGTGCCACCTTGTTAGGAGTGACATCCCTTTGCTTTAAAATAAAAATAATTACAAAATCAATAGTAACAATTAGCATTCTTTTAAGTCCAACTCGTTTTTAAAAAGAGAAAGGAGGAATGAAGGTTTCCAGGCCAAGGAACTTGCCAGATCCAGCAATCCCCCCACCATGCCTCTAGCAGCAATGAGATAAACCCCCTTTGTGCAGTGCCCACTCTTGACCCGAGGTCAGCAGAGCCGAGGAGGTGCTGAGGGGACATAGCTACCCCTCCAGCTCCTCCTCAGATAGCTAGCAGCTCCAGGAAGAAAGAGGGAAACTGGGGTGGATGAGGGTTCAGGTTACTTCTTTCCCCTCTCTCCTTCTCCCCAAGGCTGAGAGGAAACTTCTGAGTCTGCAAGCCCAGTCTGTGCTTACCAGTGTCCTTAGAATGGCAATTTAAAAACAAAAAGTGGGGGAAAAAAGAAAAAAAGATATGCATAATTAAGTATTGTCCATGAAAGGAGCAGGAGGGGGCAGGTTCCAGACCAAGACAGAGAAGGGACTCCCTCCCCGTGTTTGCTCATCTGGAGACCACATCCCTTCAGCATCCCCGCGCGAACCCTTTGTGCTGTTGCTCTGACATAATGGACACGGATGGTGAACATTGGGATGAATTCAGCGCTGCAGAGGGCGGGAGGGCACACCAGCACACCGGGGCTAGGCCCGGTGCTTGGGGAGCATGTCCAGCAGGAACTCCGCGATGCCGATGAAGTAGACAACTTGTGCAATGCCGAAGAGAGGAGCAATGACCAGGGCTCGGCAGTATGCCCCTTTGAAGAAGGCTGTGGGCCCTTCCTTCTGCCAGATCTTCCTGGGGAGAAATGGCAGAGACAGGTAAGTATCCACTCCACTCCTCCACCGCGCCAGGAGAGTCTCTGGCCATGCCCTGGCTTTGTGTCTTGATAGATAGGCCAAATCCAGGCAAGCGCTGTCACCTGGCACGGCCCCCACAGATCATAAGCCATCCCGCATGTGGTCTGCAAATGGCCATGCAGAAACATGCCCCATCCCCACATCTGATCCAGAAGCAGGAGCATCTGCCTGTGTCTGGAAGTACAGCTAAGACAACCCCATGCCTGCGTCAAGAGGTCCCTCTGTACAAAAGTGGGGCCAGCTCCTCCCTCAGCATGGGACACAGCCACATGGCAAGAGCTTCTGGTTATGACAGAAATACAGAAGCAGAAAAGGTCCCTTCATGTTTTGAAGCAGCCAGACCACAGTTAGCACAGAATCAGAGGAAAGTGCAGCTGGGGGACAGAGCAGTCCCAGGAGGAATACGAGACTTAATACTGTAGGATTTTCAAACAACAGTCTTGGGAGAGACAACCACAGCATTGCCTCCCCTTGCAGAAATAAAATCTCAGTGTTATGACTACTGGGGTTTGGACACAGTATTTAAATATAAATGCTATATTTATCTTGCTCAATATGGGAAGAAGTTCTCTTTTATAGAGCTATGTTTATATATCTGGATATATAATGATAGATAGATAGATAGATAGATAGATAGATAGATAGATAGATAGATAGATAGATAGATAGATAGATAGATAGATAGATAGATAGATAGATAGATAGATAGATAGATAGATGCTGCTAGTTGGGTCTAAAAGCTGCACTGCCTGCCTGGCACCAGGCAGCAGCAGATGCCATGCACTTGATGTGGTAGCCCCCTTCATGAGGAATCTTACTTGGTGCAGTCCAGGATTCCCGAGTAGGTGTCCTCATTCACTCCTCTCTGCAAGGACTGCAGCCGTGTTTTGATCACTGGGGAGAAAAAGAGAAGAGGAACACTGGTGAGTACTGGGAGAGTGGCAGGCAAGAGCCAGCCAAAGAGGAATGTCTTTGAAACACAGTCAAAATGAGATTACCAAGAACACTGACCACTTTTGTATATTTATCAGCGAGAATGAGAAAACCCCATTCCTTTATAAACAGATAAAAGAAACACACAGCCACCCAAAACCCATCCCATCCCCTGATTGTGATCAAGGTTTCAAAGGCTAACAAGCTTTAAACACTTCCAAATTCAGATAACTTTCTGCAAAGTGGGAACTCATTTTCAAATGCTCAGCTCCTTCTGGAAAAAGATATCTAAAATATGCAATTCTGTTCTTACATTTCTTCACACCTTGGAGCATGTGCAATGCTGGGGAGAGAGGAGTAACTTTCTGGTGTTTTTCACAGGAGAGAAACCGAGGTGGCATTTAAGGCAGATGTTGTGGAGCAGGAGAAAAGGCTACAGACCTGAGGCTTTCTCTGTTTGTCCATGACCATGCAAGTAAGTGGTCTGTGGCCAAAGCTGTATCTCAGCTGAAGTCACACCATCTGAGCTGGAGGCAGTTCAGACAGCAGAGGTCCCCTCCTGTGTCTCCCTGTGCATTCATGTGAATGAGGCTGGCACAGTCACCCTCCTGCTCACCTAGTCCCCTCTGGGCCTCTGACGCCTGTCACTTGGCACCACATGCTACTCACCATCACAAGGATTGACAGCCACTGCAGCCGTACTGCCAGCCACACACCCGGAGAGGAAGGACACGTAGAATGGAGCCTTGATATTGGGGTCTTTCTGGCCCAGCTTGTTCAGGTTTGCAAACAGCGGGAAGTAAACAATGGAGAACGGAACATCCCTGTGGTGGGTTGTGAGGAAAAGGAAGAAAGAAGAAGGGTGAGCCAGGTCAGGGAGGGACACCAACAAACTGAGCAAAGGAAAGGCTGCAAGCATCACACATTGGCAGCACAGCCAAGAGTGCAATGCAGATACCCCAGCTCTGCGATTGCAGTGCAAGCAGGAGCCAAAACTCAGCAGGAATAAAACTGACTCCATAAAGGACAACAGGGCCACAGGAGGAATACAGTCCTGCAAAAATCAGTGGGCTCTCCCTTTTTTTCAACACTCAAACTGAAGATCCCAGCACATGCAGAAGTCAATCGTTTTGTCCACTTTTGTTAATTACAAGAGGTTTGCATCCTGCTTTCCATCCCATTGGGATTGGTTTTAGCTCTGCCTTTGCTAAAGCTAGAGGAGAGTCGCTCTGTGATAGCCCAGGCAAAGGGTGTCAGAGCAGACACCAGTCCTTGCCTCCAAAATGCTCCATGGGCCAGAACCCATTTCACACTGGGGACTCAGACTGATAGTTTTGCTTTGCTATCTCACAAGAACTTTTTGTACAGAGTAAAAATACAGACCATGGGGGAGACAAAAACCTTCCACAGAAAGCAGAATTAAACCTTCTGCCAACAAAAAGGCAGCCTCCCTCATTTCTCTGACCTTCACTTCTTTAATTTGCAAAGCCTCTGCATGGAAACCAAATCAAATCACACATCCGCTGAAGCCAACTCCTCCTTAGCAGGCTCATCACCTGGATGGCTGGTGCTTCAGGTTCAGGACTGGAAACACCAGTGCCCGGCATTCAAGCCCACGCCCTACCTTAGCAATGTGGCTCCCAGGCCCTTGTAGAGTCCCGCAATGCCCTTGCTCCGCAGCAGCTCCCTCGTTATCTGTGTCGCTGTGGTGCGTGTTTCCATCACCGGCTCGGCCGCCCCCGCCGCAGAGGAAGAGGAGAGCTGGGCCTGCGCTGCCATCAGCTTCTTCTGTGCCGCTGGGGAGGAGAGCAGGAGCACGGGTCTGCAAGGTGCTCAGCAGCAGCGTCTTGCTGGCCCATGCCATGGGACAAAGAGGAGGAGGCAGATCTCCAGGTGTGACAAAATATGCAGATGAAGGCCAGCCAGGTGCCCTGAAAGCTTTTGCTCCCAGTCTACCCATCTCCCTCAACCTCTCCCAGTGCCGCTGCCACAACACAGTGCTGTCTGCTGCGCTTTCCCACCAAATGGTTTGCCTGAGCAGGAGCACCCTCTCACACAATTGCTGCACTGCAGAGAACATGAGCAGGCAGGTGATAGTCCCTGCTTCCAGCTATGTCCCCAAGCTGCCTGTACAACAAACTAAAGATGTTCATAAATGAGACAAGTTCAACAGTTCTGTTCTTTGCTTCCTTCCCTTGAAAGCAATCATTAACCCGGGGAGTTTCTCAGCCACGTTTATAAACACAACCTGGTTTCTCCCACTTTCCCAACTGATGCACTTCTGCCCTTTGGCCAGAAGATGGAGAGCACATCAACCTGTAGGGAATCCTCTGGCTGCCACTAGCACGCCACAGCACTCCTGGCACACAGAGAACAGGCTGTTCACAGCAGCGAAAACCTCTCCTGAACCCTCAAACCATGGCTTAATTCCTTCAAACATTTTAAAATAATACACACAAAGAGGATAAGGTCTGCATTAAAAACAGTGAAGAGGGGAAAGAAAAAGTAAATCCGCGATTATTCAGGAATGCCACATCAAATGAGAGATTAAAGGGCAAATTGGCCCATTTTCCAGGAAGAGCCATAAACATGGATTCAAACAGTGTCCTGCAGGGCTCCTGGGGAGTGAGGTCATAGTCCAGGATGACCTTTGGAAGAGACTAAGGCAAAAGCAATCAACTCTTTCCCCCAGAGTCTCCGTTTCAGACTGGTCTCCGTTCTCACCAGAAACACTCTGCAGTGTTCCAGCCAAGAGACTCACACTCCCTCCTGCCTCTGCCTGCCAGCTCCTGCCCAAAGTCCCGAGAGCCTGACCCCAAACCTCGTTCAAATCCAGCACACTGGGACAATTTTGTTTACTTTTTTGGCTGAGACATTTGCTGTTTTCATCAGGAAGAAAAGAAGACAGAGTACAACAGGAGACAAGTCATTTGGAAAGAGCACATCCCCTTGAGAAGACGTTAGGGTAGAAGAGAGAAAAAATAGACATCAGAAAATATGGAGATGGAGGAAGCACCACAGGAAAGGCACTGGAGGATGCTAATCCCTTCTTGGCTGCACAGTATCTGAGTTTCAGTCACTCACAAGCTGACCACCCAGTCATCTCTCCTGTCTCTCTCCATCCACCAGCAACATTTGCTGTTTCACTTGACAAGCCTATTGCTTTGAGCAAAAAAAACATCACCTTTTGTAACTGCAAGGGCCTCTGCAAAGCCAGCTCAGCAAAGTGTGGGAGGAAGTAAGCTGGAAAGAAGAGTAACTTCTGCTACAGTCTGAGATACCTCTGACATAAGAGAACAGGGGAAGGAAAAGCGTTTTCTCCACTCATTCTCTCATCTCCACCCTGACCACCCTGTCCCAGCCCTTTCCCCCCTCCCTGCTCAGTGCACAGGGAAGAAAAGTCCACGTACCAATTCGTCCTGCATCCTGCAGCTGGATTTTGAGCATCTCCATGGGAGTGGTGACAATCACCTGGCAGGTACCTGCGCCACAGCCCGCCAGCATCTCCTTCATCAGCGTCAGTTTTTTCCTTCCCAAAGAAAAGAGGGAAAGAGTCTGTCAGAGGAGGTGGCCTGGAGTAATACTGGGGCAGCTGGGTACTAGGCTTGGGGCACATCTCTGACCCTGGAGGTTACAGGAAAGGCAGTCCCGGGGACAGGAAAATGTGCTAGGCTTGACAATTCAGCACAACCCAGGCTTGGCATCTCTGTTGGCATCACCAGACCTGGAGAATAGAACCCTTTGGCCCCAGAAACGGAACATTCAGAAAAAGCCACAAGCCACAGCTCCTGATGGGGGCACACAACCCACTCCATCCACAGACAGAGCGCTTCAGCTCTCTTTCAGCATGATGTTGCCCCTGGTCATGGCACAGCGTTCAGGAAGGGTATCACTTCAGAGGGCACCGGAGGACCTGAGAATTAAGGCAGATAAGCAGCTTTCCTTCTGCCAGCCTAGTCCTTTAAACACTGTCAACAAACAGAGACCATAGGGCAAGGAGCAAGGGGGGAAATGTATTCCACTTGCTGCTTTGGACTTCTCCAAGAAAAGTAAAATAAATAAACAGCAAATATGAATCAGGGAGGCAGATCCCCTGTGGATAGAAGCTTCTTCATCTCACCAGCATTTCCAAATCTGGAAAAAGTAGCCTTTGCACTAAAATCCCTGAGAGAAAAGGGGTGGGATGGATCCCCAGCACTGCAGCTTTGTGCGTCCTCTGCACTAGAGAGCAGGCATTATCGGTGACACATTCTTGCCTAACAAAATGCAGCATTTCACTCTTCCCTCCATTCCAAAGCCATAAAATAGCCCAGCTAAGACTAAAAAGATTCAGGATGCAAATACTTACAAAGTCTCAATTTTCAGAAACCAATGTGTTTTCGCCCTATAAAAAACCCTCACACCTTGGCACCAGAAAACACTGACTTGATTAAAAAGTACATCTGATATGCTCTTCTCTAAAAAGGGAAAAAAACGAGGCATATATAAATCACACAGCCAAAGGGAAACAGCCTCCTCTTTTCTCTGTTTTAAGTGCAAGTACTATTTTTACCTCCCACCGCCCTGCTCCTGCAGCAATACCTCATCTTAACCTACTCAAGGCAAGTCCCCACACTATGGCAAAAGCAGTCCCACGATGAGATGCCCTATTCCCTTGCAAAACCAAGGCACACTCGCATGCCAGGGGTTTCATGCACACACACACAGCACAACGTGGTGCAGTGGGCCAGCAGAGCAGTTTCAATGCCAACCCTGCAGAAAAGGGAGGGCAGATGCGCTGTAATCCTGCTGGGCCACCACGTCAGCTGGGCTGATTTCTCCACCTCTCATCTTCTCTAGGGAGGATATTGGAGCAAGGGATTAGAGGCACAGAGCCACAATGGAGATTACCAGCAACTAAATATAGAGCTCTCCTATGATGCTGAGGGGACAAATATTTCATGGTCTCCCCTTTCCAAATTCCGCCATAGATGAGAAGCTGCGAAGAACAATCTCTCCCACAGAGTTACCCCCACGGGTGCTAAAGTGTGCACAGCAAGTTCTCCTGGAGGCACAGAGGTACTAAGATGTGCAAATCCAGAGGTCCCCACTGCCACTGCCACCTGGAGGTGGCCAGCTTGTACCTTTTTGGTGGTCTGAAGCACAGCAC
Source organism: Grallaria varia (assembly GCA_013396735.1). Lineage (NCBI taxonomy): Eukaryota > Metazoa > Chordata > Aves > Passeriformes > Formicariidae > Grallaria > Grallaria varia. The sequence continues at coordinate 168,037 of VWZG01004016.1, forward strand.
CAGTCTCTGCATTGCTCGATACAGTCAGCACCAAGGCTCCACAATCCCCAGCCTTGCCATAGAAGGAAGCAAACCACCCAAAGGAGCCAGCTTGCCATCTCCCTCTATGGCCCAGCAGAGCATTTCCCACTAGCAGGAGCCCTGGAGCAACCCTGGAGTACATATCTTCTGGCTTTCATCCAGGGCAACTGCTTTGATACTCAGTTCAGGAGCTCAGGAAGAGTTGGCCTAGTTGTTCATCTGTGGACCAGTATCCCAGCCAAGAAAAGTCAGCCTGGCTTGACTGAACTCCATGGAGCTATGCCAGCATGACCCAGTGAAAGATTTATGTGTGTGGGTGTATTTCAGAGATGACAAACAGGTACATCAAAAGCATCCAAAACACGGTCTTTCAGCTTTTAGTTGGCATATCCTGGGAACTGGGAAGAGTCCAAAAAAAATGTAGCCTAAGATGAGCAAATCTTTTGACAGGAGGTTTAAAATTTGTCATACAGGGGTCAAACTCCCTTTGCAAACCTCACCAGTCTGCACATAAAAGGAGCTTGAAAATGGTTCATCTCTAGATGACAAAGGGGTTTAAATATTTAAGGCACCACAGGCCTTATCCTCAGTGGTTTAAAAACTGGCACATCTCAACGAACTTCAAAAGCTGCAATATCAGCAAAGATCTGGTCCTACAAATACAGAAATCATTTTTTATTACAGCAAGATAAAATATACACAATAACCCCAAATTCTGCCCTGGTAGAAATCAGTCATTCTACTTTTTTAACTGACATGCAATTCATTTGTGACAAATCAACAATGTCAAATAGGAAGGGGAGGAGATTCATGCTTGATCTAAATTAGTTTCAAACTAGAGCTGAAAAGTAAAGTCAAAAACCAGGAACTAGAGGTTTATGAAGGACTTTTCAAGAGCAACACATCAGTCCAAAGTTAGGATCTCCAACAGCATTGGTGTATTGACATCACGTGGGAGCAGAGTAGGATTTTTTCAAGTTTCTGAAAAATTTTGACCATGTAAGAGTTTACTGCACTTGGGCAGGCACCAAAACTAGCCATACTGGAATCAGGACGATAAGATTTCCAGACATGAAATCTCTGACCTAAGGAAACATCCATACAAAGCTATCCATTTCTACTTCCTACCCAAAAGGCTACTGACCCCAGCTTGGACATCAACTTCCTCACTCATAAAATAACTTCTGCTTCTGGTCTGTCAGCCCAATAGACTGTAAAAAGTTCCCCAAGAGTTTCAAACCAGTCAGTCTGTTTCAAACAATTTAAATAGTGAATCTTTGATATGCATTGGGGGACTAACACCCTGTCTGCCACAGCCCCCCAGGGACATGCTCACAAAACACCAGTTAGTCCCTTTAACCCAACCCTTGATCTTCCATGGGGGAACAACAAGCTACTGCAGCCACACTTCAGAAAGCTGGAGCTATGATGCTGGGAAATGTAAAAGCTAGAAAGTTCCCAATACCAGCTCTCTCTCATTTCTAGTGCCAGCTCAAAAAAAATAAAGCACTGATGTGGGACAGATACACCTCAAAGTAACACCCCAGGTTAAATGTTGCTCTGGTAGTCATTAGTCTAGGCATGTGCAGGAGCTCTGGGTTGCGTGTTTGAACTAAATCAAGAGGCAGTTGACACTGTGTCTGCATCAGGTTTGCTCTGGCAGGAGATCCCAAGTGTTTATTTTCAATATGTATGATGTCTGTGGAAGTGAATAATGGTCAGGGTAAGACAACCGGGCATGTTGAACACAATCTCGTTTTGTCCCAAGACATGTGCCTGAAATGGTGACAATGGCAATGCTCCTCTCATGGGTGCATTCAGTGATTAAACAGCCCATGTCTGGCTCCCTCCAGATGAACAGTCGAAAGTGCATTTACTTTTTGGCTGGCCTTTGATACCAACAGCTTCAACCCACTGTAATTCCTCCAGTCTCAGTGTGCTAAATAAAAGAGACCTCCCCAAACAGCTATCCCTGAATAGGTACAGTGAGATTATCAGCTCATGACTGTCTCTTTCTCCCACACCTACAGTGAGTTGGATGAGGGTTACCTACATTTAAGAAGTGTTGGGGCATCCAGTGAATAACTGCAGGAGAGGCTGCCATGGCCCACAAGGGCAGAGAAAGACGAAAGCACAGTGTGTGCAGGGTGATTCAGCAGCATCCCTCCTTTCTAAATCTAGAATCTCACTTTATAGCATGTCTATGAGCATTCTGCAGCTCAAGGATCAACCAGGTCATGCAATGGATACTTAAACAGATGCCACAGAAGAGACGGTCTATTTTATTGAAGAGCCTGACAGAAAAGCAGATGAAGGAAAGAGTCCTGGGAAGACGTATCAGCTGGGAAGGCAACAGAGAACAAGCTCCACACCTGCACAGGACTGAAGGAAAAGCACCTTGCCTGTCTCAGAATTACAGTTGGCTATTTCTCTTCCCTGAGCAAAGCTACAAGGTAGGGGGGAGCAAAAAGGCAGAAAATTTGCTGGCATCAGCAAAGGCAGAATTAAGTCAGTCATGCTGGTCTTCCTAGGGATCTGAGCTCCTAAGACAGCAGATTGCCAGCCTTTGCTTCAGAACAGTGAACAAACTAAAGGTCAAGATTAAAGAGGACAGGAGAAGTAAGGGAATAACATACCTAGGAGAAGAACAGCAGGAAACTCATCCAGGGATACTGGAGAGTTTTTATGAGCAACAAACTGCTTATGTAAGAGGGCATGAAACATTTCTTACTGTAGCCAAGGGAGAATATTTGACCAAGAACCTGAAAAATTAACACTTGACAAACATATGCCAAAAAACCCAGCTGTCTGGCATTCAACACTTTGGGGATAAACATGAAACCTTGTAGGACACTTTAAAGAGACTGATTTTTATGAAGTGTTTAACACACAGATTCAAAGGGGACATAAAACCTAGGCAGCACTTACATCAATCAAAGAGGCCTCGCACACTGGCCACTCAAAAATCAGTGAGGTACTTTAAATGCTGGTGTACCACAGATCTAAATCACTTCCTTAGCTTCATACCCAAGAGTTACACACTCAAGTACTTCACTTAGCCCTGGTGACTCCTCTTCTCATGTCCTGTGCCCTGGACAATGAAGCCACTACTATTTTAACAGCAGCTGTGAGATAATGAATCTGTCAACAAATCCAGCTTCAGAAAGCCACAGGGGAAAAAAAAAATCCCACCTGTTTCCAGCAGCCTGAAGACAGGCTCTCTCTCACATCCTGCCTTCCCCAGCCAGCGAGGGACTCTTCCCCACAGAGTGCCACAAGGACCTGCTCAAAGACTCTTCTGTGGGTCACCTCTTCTTTTTCTTTTTCCCCTGGGAACTGTTGAGGCTCTTAGGTCAAAATCATCACAGGAAAACATTTGACCCTTATTGCCTTTCTCAATCATGGTTATGGGGTGCCCTTCAGGTTTTTTAGTATCTTGGTTTCCCTCCTTTCCTCCACAGCATAGCAAGTGTGTTTTAGGCTCTCACACAACTCGCTCAGGCCTCCCTTGTTCCTAAATGGTCAGGACAGCTTGGGAGGACCAACTCAGTTTTGTTTCCTCGTGAAACAAGAAACTGTAGCTTTGGCTGTCATAATGGTCTTGACATCAAAATCGAAACTGGAAAAAGAAGCGGAAATCAAGTCCCTCAGCCTGTGAGCACACATCCTTCCTGCACCAAAGGGAGGGGAAAAGCACTGAGCTAGTCCCAGGGTGGAGAGAACTGCAGGAACAGATGTCTCCAGACACAAGGAGATAGATGGACCAACAAGGGCATGAGGTCTCATGTGAGAATCTGCTGTCCCGATACTCTATGTCTAGAAGCACCCAAGAACACAGCCAGGGAAAAGGGAGTCTAGCACAAACCTGCAATAACAATATCCCCAAAATACTCTTCCAGCAATTTGTAGCCAGGAGCTTCCTACACCACAGGTGCTGTTTTCAGTCTGGTCTTTCAAAAACAGGCTTTATGCCACTTTTTTATCCTAGCAGTTTAAAAACAATTTCAGCACTAAGTTTTTCACAGGGTAAAAATAAATAATGTCATGTACACTGGAAGTTGTGTAACTTGAGACTACTTTGAGTCATGCTGGATTTGCCACACTGCCTCTGGTCCACAAATGCTTCTTCCACTTGCACACGGATGTAAATTTTAATACCATGTATTTTATTACCACATATTTTAATCAGAAAATACTGATATAACATGCACATTTTATCAGAAAAGGGTTACCAACTCATGCAACATATTTCAAGCAAGATAAGTGCTAGATGCTTAGCAAAAAAGGCATTCAATGTCAAACAGGTCTAGAAGACTTCTGCAGCTTTGAGTCAGAAAAGCACCAGAGCATCCTTTGGAATACTGACCTAAGAGCACAGCATCTTTGAATGTATAGCAGATAGTCTGGATTGTGCAAAAATGACTTTGGTGGAGCTTAACCAAGATCTTGCTGGCCCACCATGAAAGAATAGCACCCAGCCTTACACTGAGCCTAACTCCCCCCGCTGTGCTTTATCCAATATAACACCTTGAGTGATGAAATTACATATCAAGAAATGAAACCACATTCACATGTCATGCAGCAGCTTGAATCTTCACCTTTCTAACCCCAAGGTATTTTGTTGCTCATACCTAGGCTTTGACTGGAGTTGTGAAATAGGTGGCCCGGCCTTGCGCACCCTGTTTTGTCCCGGGTAGGAGAGGCCTTTGAATTCCAGCACTGCTCATCCTGCCCTGTCTTACAAAGACCACTGGGGGGAGTGACACAGAAGCATCTCAAAGGAGAAACCTGTGGACTGTGAACAGCTTGGAAAGAGGGAGCAAGAGCAAGGCAAGCCCTTGGGGTCACACAGCTTTGTGACTCAGTGAAATGGGCCCTTGCCATTGCTCCCATTTGCTGCATGTGCTACACATGGGAAAAGATGATGTGAACTTCTAAAAGAGAGACAGCATGCATTACCTGCAGCATGGCCAGGCACAACCCCTTCAGCAGGTTACATACTCCATCCTCAGGCCTTGGATTTCCTTAGCATGGAGGAAAGGGATCCCATGAAAAGCAGCTGCCCTGCAATTCTAGGGGCCCTTACCATCTCTGGTAATGTCATGGCTTTTTCTATGACCCTCTACCCCCTATGCACTAAGCAAGGTGACAGGATGCACTACAACTGCCACATTCATAGCATATACCACCCACAGACAAACCGCAAGGCATTTTCTTTCCCATTACATCTTGGAGTGACATTTCTAGTTAGAAACACCCTAAACCACCTACTACAGCAGTATCAAGGCTCTGCCTCTCTGTTCAGCTCATGCCGGCTACCTTCACGAGCAGAGCTGACCAGATTTCTCTCATCCCAAGCCCTCATGGTGGTTGAATGAGATGAGTGACCCCCAACTCCACATGCTGCCTAGCTCTTGTCACCTAACTGTGGCCCAACCTCTATTTGCTCTAAAGGAAGTTAAAACGCTCTGTGTTAAGACAAAAAGGCTCCCCACTACCTGAGCGGTATCATGTTTCTGCTCCAGGTCACTGTAGTGCCAGTCCCATCAGTACATATGATTTAGGAGAACAAGGTGTCTTGCTCTCAGAAAATCTCTGTAGCTCCTTTATTCTGATTCAAGTGCAGCCCATCATCCATGTTATATGTGGACCAGCCAGAAACCCAAAAGTCAGACTGGAAGAGGTCTGAGTGAAGACCTCAGCTGCTGTGGAAACAGCTGCATCCCACTTACCCAAAGTCCTGATCAAAGCTGGACTCAGCACTGAGGCACACACACTTGTTCTCTGAGGAAGTCTTTATGTCTCATGGTGCAGGACACTGACTGACAGGCATGTCACATTTTAATGGGTGAAACATCACAGCAGTGATTGCTCTCACAGAATGCCAAATATGTAGCAGTGCTAGTCTGATATCTTCCATGGGCCATTCTCTTAATGGTAGTACAAGGTGGGGCAGCTTGGCACCCCATTGTCCTGCCTGTAAAACCGACTAAGCCCCCATTTGGTAGGCAGTGGAAAAGAGCTGTGCTGCTCTCTACTGCAGCATACCAAGGTGTGTCGTGCTGCCTGCTGCAGGGGTCAGACCCACCGTTTGGCAGGGGCAAGGAGCAATGAACACATCATCACCTCCCACTGTCTGAGCACAGCACAGAACAGACACTATTTGAAGAGACAGAAAATCACAAAGAGCTGCGAGCCAATGAGTCACACAGACATATGTTAGCTGATACTTTAAAAGACTTCAGAACAAAAAACAAAAAATTGGTACATGATAAAAACAGATCCTCAACCTGTGTCAGCCCACAATCTCCACTGAAGTTGTTGAGCCACTGATCTGCAGCAGCCAAGACTGACGTGGTATGTTTCGGGAAGTTGTTAAGCCAAGTAATCGTGCCAGAGCTTTGCATTTTCAGTGAGGCTCCACTCCATAATTGCTCATAGGAATAGTCAGGATCATATCCCAAGCAGGCTGTTTTCCAACTACTACTTGAGGACTGGAGAGAGTGTTCTTCTCTGTCTCCAGAGAAAGGTCTCTCTGTCTGAAGGGAGACACAAGTGTTCTCCAAATTGCAAGGTAAATATCTTGGTGACAATGGCATTAAACATTCAGGGCCCAGCCCCTCTCAACTGCTCAGCTTGCATCTTTGACTCACATTCAACCCACATGAGCCACCCTTCACTTGCAAGTTGGCCAAATAGCTTTATTCCTTCAGGATTTATATGCAGGTCAGTGGCTGGGTAATGCTGCAAGTGCCCTTTGTCAGTTCCAATTCACTACCTCTCTAAAACTGTTTTCAAGATACAAAAGGAGAAAAGGGATGCTAAGTTTGGGGTCTACAGAACTTGACTTGCCATCTGTTCAAGCAAGAATGAGCATAAGAGCATCCAATAGGATGCTGAGGACAAGGGTCCTCCCAGCAGCTGTTGGAGCAATGATTAGTGTCATTGGGTTCCTCTCAAATATTTAGTCTACAAATTCTGGATCTGCTAACCTTGGCTTAAGTCTGGGACTATTTTTAGAAGCCTGAATAAAGAGCAGTCACCCAGTGGAGTGCTTTACGCTTCCCATTTTAGACATTACATCCTTAGCCTGAATGTGATCACCAGCTGAGCTGTTCAAGGTCAACTCATATTTCAGTCATTGCACTACCCCATAACACCTTTGCCCTGGCATCTCACCAGAGGTGTTCCAAGAGCCGATGTCTTTTATGTTGACTGCAAAAGTTCAACTCCCTACTCACCCATCTTTGGAGAGGTGATGCCGGAAGAAGTCATTGGCTGCCAGTTTGATGGCCTTTTCTGGTGTCACCAGAGTCAGGTTCACTGCAGCCCCTGTGCAAGGAAGAGAGGATAAGGCCATAGGAGAATGAGAATAAAGGAATTGTTAACGGGATCTTTCAGAAATGTGTCCAAGGAGAGATGAAGGAGAGCTCCCAGTGCACCAAGTCAATTCAGAAATATGAAATATCCTAGAAAATTAATAGGATTTCTGCCTCCCAATACCTTGGGTTTGTGAAAACATCCCCAGATGTGTTTCTATTCCATTTGCAATATATATTTTGTAATTTCTTTAGCTCTATTACTACCCCCCCACCATGTATACCCGCATCCTCTTTTCTCATCCAAGGATGCATTTCTACAAATTCAGAAGAATGCAGATCAAACCTTCCAAAGAGGAGTACAAGTTGGATTAATAACCAGTCTCAACTCCTTTGCAAGTACTTTATGATGCTGAGAGGCAAAACCATCCCTGCCTCACCTTCTCACTATTGTCCCTGCTCCCTCCCCAGAAAACACCAGAGCGCCTGCTTAACAGGCGTCCCAGAAAAGGCAGAACCACTGAAAGACCTGGCGGCTGGTTAAAGTCACTTGGTTCATCTGCACAGAAGTCAGCCAGCTTTAGATCCTTGGCTTCCCTTTTATATCACCACTTGGTGTCACCCCCGGAACAGCCACTTGGCTTGTTCTCCACCATAGGCTGCAGCCTGCAGAAATTCCCCTTTAAGCTCTTGCTGGGGGACCTGGGGTGTAAACAAGCCTTGGCTCCCCTTCTGCCCCCCACTACCACCCGCTGGAGTGCCCTTTTGTCAGAAGCAACAAACAGCAAATCCCTGTATTGTGCCTGCCACAATGCATGGCCTGGCTGGCTGCTCTGGGCCATGAACACCCACATTAGTGCAACACAGTGCCTGGCAGGCAGCTTCCAAGCTGCCCTGGGGGAAATGGGGTGAGGGGAGAGCCAGTCCCTTCCCAGCATACTGGGTTTTGCACCATTAGATTAGCACTCCAGAATATTCTCCTCCATTTAAATCTTGTGGCTCAAAACGTTCTCCAGCAGTTAACCTCAAGCTCTCCCTGCCTGCACTGAAACATGCTGAGCTCCAAGCCCTCCCACAGAGCTATGCTTGAGACTTGCTAATGGCCTATGAATACCTTTTCAAGAACAAACACAAATACAGGCATTTATGCTTGCAATTGAGATTTTAAAAGCTTGTCCCAAAGATTCGTTTTCCAAAGAGGATCATCCAGAGAATCCTCCACCCCCACTAGGCTCCATGGAACTAATGTGGTTCAGTTTCAGGACTTTTAAACACAAGTTGACAAGAGCTGTAAGGGCTCAAAACACTTAAAGAAAGGCAACTCAATCTGTTCCTCAGGATGGACTCTGCTCCCTTCAAAAATGGAAAGATACAGGTTTATGGAGATTTCCTCAGACTGGGAAGCTAAACCACAACTGGGACTTCTGGGACAAGTACCACTGGGACCAGGACACAGGGATCCTTGGCTTTACACTGTCTGCTCAAAAGACACAACTCCATCATGCAGGAAATTGCAGCAAGAAAAGATGCAGACTTTGCTGCACAGGGCTGGGCAGCCCAACAAATCTTCCCCCCTTTCAACTCCCTGGTTCAGATTTTGCAGAAAACACAGAGTAACACTACTTCGTAGCAAGCCAAGCCAATGCTCATTCCACACTGGCTGTGACATCTAATGGATGCCATCATCTTTCACACGAGACAAATTAACTAGCAGGGAGCAGGCAGCCCTCTCTCACTCCTGGGTTTTTGCAAACTTTTTAGTGCACCAGTGATTGCGCTGCTTCAATCTGATGCTCTTCTTGTACCATCATGTCCCACCTGCCATGGCTCTTGCATGTGACGAGAAGCCACATAGACATGTCCTTCATGCTCTACCTCCACCTTGTAATGTCAATCATATCAGGATCTACAAAGCAAATCCACAGAGCCTAATTTTTAAGTGGAAGTGGCTACTCTTGAAGTGTTTCCTCACATGCCAAGTTGAAGACAACCTCAACCCCACTCCTAATGGCTAGAAAGTACACCTGTCCACTGACATGCAGCATGAATAACTGTTTCCTTGGAAAAACAAGGAGAGAAAGAAAAAACCATAAACCAGGGAAGAAAGCACGAAAAGAAAAGCAAGAAAAGCTAAGCAACAAAAGAAAAGCAAGAAACTCCAAACCATCAAGCAAGAAAGGTACATGAGAACTATGCTTCCATGTGCTGACCTCCTCCAGGAACCAAGAGGCTTTTACAGAAATTTCTCCTTCAATTGCAAATAAAGCAGACGGTAAAAACATGCAATATACAGAAAAAAAAGTTAATGAACCTGGGTTTCCTCCTACATCTTTGATATTTTCAGTAAAGCTGCTTAGCAGAGAATGGATAATCCCTGCCCTCAATAATCCATAACAGTTTCAATTCGCTGGAGGAGGAGAAATTAGATACTTCAGCTGCTGGGTCTATGCTTTCCACATAGTTTTCTATCTTTTTACAAAATCTCAAAGCCCTTAATTCTACCCATGCCAATGAGTATTTCCCTAATTATAGCCACCCTTGGCCTATAGGCAATGCTACATGTACCAGAAGCAAAGACAGACAAACAAAATGGAAAAATAAATAGCAATCATCAAAAACCATTTTGAAAATAAGTAATGAATAAGTAAAGAACAAAATCAAGTAGGGGCAAAACCAGTTGTTTGCCAACTAAACTCGTAAGTGCCCCCTTCTCACCGAGTTTAGGGTTTTGTTATTAAAACACACTTCTCATAGAAGCCCTTACACACCACCAGCAACCTACGTAACAGGGGGATTGAGTCATCCCCAGTGTGGCACTGGGACACGTGGGAGATATTATTAGCAGAGTCCAGGGAAGGCTGCCACACTACTGCAGCTAAACTGCAGCTACCCTCCAAATGTCATCAACAACAAAGGGCACTTCCCCAGCCTGATCTAGGCCTTTGGCTCCTGCCAATGAGGCTAAACAGCTGGTCTTCAAACAGCATTTGGATTATCCAGGACACGTGCTGGGATCTTTAGATGGCTTCTGGATGGACTGTAGCAGGGAGACAAGAGAGCACCTCTTCAAGATCCCCTACCACTGATGCCCATGGGGTCGAGGAGCCCACAGGCACTATGGATTCATTCTCTTGGCATCAGGTCTGAAGGCAGCACTCCGTCATTCCTTGAGCACAGGCAGAGCTCCCACCCAGCTTTGAAGCACTGCTGCTGCATAGATGTTATGGGAAAATACATTTAGGGAAAAACCTCTTCTTCTTTCGGCCTCAAACAAAACCAAGAACTTGAAATACTGGGATTGCCTTATACATCACACAGTTTGCTAAAGGGCTAGTCATACAAAGCAAGGACTGTCTGCCCACACACAACCCTTAAAACGTGATTTGCATCCTACAAACTCAACCCTCTTTCCTGTCTGCACTGTGGAGTTTTGAATCACATGTGAAGGAGCCCTGAAGTCACATAGTGGGAATGGCTGCACCCAAACAGACCCCTTCTGTCCACCAGCTGAGGTCAAGTGATCTGCAGGGACAACTGATGTGCTTGTGACTCCTCCATGGGGAACACCAGCTGCCACTTTAGCACGTTATCATATAATCCTCCCAATTTCAGCTTAAAGGATACAGATAAGAGCTTGTGAATCATTCAGCAACTTTTGCTGGGGAATGGGGACAGATGGAGAGAGCAGGAACCAACAAAACCATCTGATATCCATCTTTTCCTGTCCAAAGGCTGAGATATCTCTTTACCTTCTTTCCAGAAAAGTACTCACACATACTTCATGAACCTGGGATGTATTTTACCCACCAATCCTCTCCCTTAGAGTGAGGGAAGGGCTGCTAATGTCAGCTCACAGAACTGAGGCACAGAACTCAGCTTTGCACCCTGACCATGCCAAAATATCTTCTGGGTGGAAGAGGAGCTATTCACAAAAGCCCTCTCCAACCCAGCTCCCCATTTAATAGTCAGAGGTGTCAAGCAAATTCAAGCCACTATCAGCTCCCTGAACAGAGGTAGGGACATGGACCAAGCTGACCAGATTCTTCATAACTGGGAAAAGCAAGAGTTACACAAAACCTTCTGTACCTTTTGAGATTTCTGCATGGGAGTGACAAGTGGCCTGGAGATACACATCCCCTTCACCACTCTATGCGTTACAGGACTAAGCTACCTCTCCAAAAGCCCTGATGGATCCTACAGTCTTTTCTGTAGTTTTCCCTGAACAGTTCCTCCTTCTGCTCCCCAGCAAGCAGCCTGCCACTGCGTATTTACAGCTAAAGCTAATGCAGGCTCCCTTCTTGGCTAGGAACACAGAAGCAGCCAGCTTCTGGAAAAAATCAAAGAGGAACGCGTCACTGCTAGCACTGAAGATGGAGCTTGCCAGGGTTCCTCGGGTTTATTTGTCTTATTGTCTGATCCCAGGAAAGCTGAGGCAAAGCAGCCAATCCATCCCCGTGATCCACCACACTCCCCTGAAACGCCCACTAGCAAGTTGGGCAAGAGACGCTGCCTGAACAGCCAGGGCCTGCTCTCAGGCCGGCCAGCCACAGTGTCTGCATTTCCTTAGGAGCTTTGGAAGGAGCAGCAAGAGACACTACACATGCCAACTGCAAGACGCCAGCACCTCCGGACTTCCGCTTGGAAAAACAAAGAGCAAGGACTCAATTATAGTGGTACTTTAATCAGGCTTTATCAGTGAATGAGTGCCACAAAGAATGCTATCTGAGTGCCTCAGATAAAAACTGCATATGAAGGCAATTGACTATCAGTATATAAGATGAACCAGACCTCAGTCAACTAAGCCAGTTGGATTGTGCTGAAAGCCAAGAAGGTAATCCACATTTGCCTCTGATACAATTAAAGTTAGAATCTGGCCTGCTCTTCCCTTCTCCTCATAATCTTTAAAAACTTGCAAGGATTTTGTGTTTAAACTACAAAAGGTATAATGTCAGCTGAGGAACTCATTTCTGCAACAGACAGCCTAAGCCAAGGAGCCAGAAGATTTCCAGCAGGTAAGCACACAATGACTTGAAGCTCCATCATGAGCCAGCCTCTGATTTTCTTACAACCCCAGGGCAGTTTTTTCCTGGGGTACTTTTTTTTTCAAATTGCAGCGTGTCTTAATAAAAAAACATTTCGGCATGCCTGAGAGACAGCAGGACTGACCATGTTGGCGGTGGGATTTGACATAAATTCAACCATCAACTGCAGAGTAAGATACTTCAAGAGCTGGTTTGCTGCTGCTCCTCTGGCAGAAGTTACTGTGCCCAAGCTAGGAAACAAACACATAAAGTACTGAAACAGTCCAGCAGCTTAACTAAAACTGCTAGTACAGATGAACTTCAGTAAATGGTAAGGTTTAACACCAAAAAACCATGAGGAGGACTCAAGCAATGAATATCTGAGCAGACAACTGCATGGAGGAGGTTATTTTCAGAAACAGCTGCACTGTTCATCCTCTTAAGATATTGCTAGGTTATTGCTTTATATGCCAGAGAATAGAGCTTTTCCTCCCACTTACACACCAGTGCTTCCAACGCAAAAGCTGTGCTGTGCCTGACTCAGCTTTACTTACCTCTGTACATGCCAAAGTAGCCTTCCGACCGAATTGTTTTAATGAGGCAGTCAGACCTGCAAACAAAACAGTGAGATGAACCACAGGAGCTCAAAGGTGAGTGAGAACAGAGAAAAACAAAGCACATTTCTTGGAGTGGTTTCCATTTACATTCTGTCAGCAAAACCCTGAGCTGGGACAGGAACTTCATCAGTCCCTGAATGTGCCATTGTTGAGGCCTGAGTCTAGTTTCAACCTCTAATTCACAGGGGCTTTGAAACCCCCCGGCTCACCCCACACACGCTGTCTGCTTTCTAGAAACACAAAAGGGAAAAGTGTCACTGCAAGAGCTGTTTATCCAGGGTCCCCTGTAGCAAACACGCATGAGATGCTCTAACAAGCAGATCCCCATGTATGCATTTTTCAATCTAGCTCTGGAAGGGAAATAAGGAGGGGCAAAACCCCTCATGCTGGCTTTGTGAAATTTGACACAAGGCACACAAACACTAGATGACCTGAACACTCAGCCATCTATGGCCTCCCAGGCAGATTCAAGCACTTACTTTTAACATGTCATGTCCCAGAGCAGGCAGCCAGCACTCAAGGCCTTCCTCTGGGGAGAGCATGGCAGGATGCCGTGCTCCAAGGGGAAAACTGTCACCTTCCTTGTTGCAAATACATTTACTGCAAATAGGAAAACTGTGCAGAGTGCTGGAATGGCTCAAATGCTTACACACTTAGCAAACCCACAGGCACAGCTCAGGAAGGCAGCACAGATCCCCAGGCAGAGTTTCACTCTCTGGACCACAGCTGCACAAAACCTGAATGCTGGCTGAAGGTAGCTTTAGGGTATTTGGGAAGGGAAAGGTACTTCTGTGGCCATAGGGGAAGGGAGAGGTGCAAATGCATGCATGTGTACATAATTTCAGGAGTAAAAGGCTCTTTTAAGCAGTAATAAGGGAAGTGTGCTGATGAAAACAAGAATTCATTTTTAAGAGATCTGGCAACACAAGGAGCAAAATTTCTCTCTGCTCTGTAGTAGTGCTGAGGTGGAAGAGAAAGAAATACACTGGTCCCTTGAGAGTTTTACGTCCTGACTCGGGACAAGACTGTTCCAGTGTACCCCACATCCTGCATTACTGCCAGTCATGGCAACAAGTTGCCCCTCTCTGCTGGGACTCCCCACAACCTTTGGGATCCCATCTTTCACACACCCCACCCCAGCTCCTGCAGCTTGCACATACCCATCTCCTTCTTTGGAGCAGCCCTCACAACACATTTGCAAGCCCCAGAAATCTTGGTGCACCTTTCTTTTAGCCCTCCAATCAAGTTCTTCCACAGCAGTGCTGGAGGCAATGCATTTTTTCTTGAGCCAGTGGTGCTGCTTTGAACAAGCTGCAGCTTGGAGGGTAGTGGGAAGAGCTGCTCTCCATCCTGCTCATGCAGCCCTGCTGCCTCACCATAAGGCTTGCATGTCACTTCCAGCCCCTCGAGCTGCAGCAGAATGAGGCCATGCCCAGCTCTTTTCCTAGAAAATGGATGCCAACAGCCAACTAAAATGATACATAACATACCTGGGGCAGCACAGCCCAAAATCCCAGCTATCTCTGGCTGTCAGGACTGCTTCAAGGTGTCTTTGGCTCTTTCATGTGAAAGGTTCCCCTCATGCTAAAGATCTCTTGAGCTGAGCAGAAGCAAGGCATGCTGTCTTAAAGACAGCCAAAATTTTAATGAACTTGCTGCCTTCCTGGGTGTTCAGCAGACACCTTTGAGATCTGGTGTTGATGGGCACACAGTATTTCCAGAAAAACAAGCCCCTGAACTAGGGAGCCTTTGTTAGGAAAGTTCATCCTTTCCCCTGCTCAGAAGGAGCCAGCTCAAATATACAGAGTGAATCCTATGTATTCATTAACAGTGCCTCATCCCACTGAAATTCTTGGCTATGGAGCAGACCTGTGCTTGACTGCTGGAGATTAAAAGCCTCTCTTCCTACTGAGCTCCCCTCCAGGGATGAGGCAGCCTGGCATGCAGTCCCAAGGGGAGCCTACAAGTTCTCCATCCTGCCCAAACTCCTGTTCTGTCACCTGTCAGGTCAGGAGATAAGTGATCCTCAGGGAGGAGAAGCAATCCGCAGCAGGAGCAGGACACAACCAAAAGCTGAGGAACAGCAAGATGGGAAGCTGCATCCTGCCAACAAGCCTGGGCACACATACAAAGCAGGGAGCAGAAAGTATGGGAACTGTCAAAGGAAGCACCAGAGCCTACAGCCTAAGGTCATGCCTTATTACATGTCATCAGTTAGAGCAAGGAGGCACAGAGACTAAAACCATCAACATACAGAGCATTTCCTTCCTATTCCCACTCTGCCTTAAATTCTAAACAAAGTGGCAAGGGGGCCAGACAGACCTCATCAGTTCCGTCCCAGTCCCTTATTCCCCCTCAACAACACCAGTACTTTTGGAAAACTAAGGCCTGTCTCTGGTCCTTGGGATAA
Organism: Grallaria varia; assembly: GCA_013396735.1. Classification (NCBI taxonomy): domain Eukaryota; kingdom Metazoa; phylum Chordata; class Aves; order Passeriformes; family Formicariidae; genus Grallaria; species Grallaria varia. Next base: position 183,425 of record VWZG01004016.1, read on the forward strand.
AGCATCTTGTGCTGAGTGAGGCGTGCATTCCCTCAGCAGATGCACAGCCCTAAGAGTCTGACACAAACTCCAGGTGAATTTAGTGGGCTGAATATACTCATGCCTCCTTTTGCTACAGCCTGTAGCACTTTGGGTTTTTTTTGACACAGGACTGCTGGGGTAACTACAGCATGTGTCAACCTGTAATCCCTAAAAAGTTCCACACGCAGGGCTCTAGACTGGGAATGAGTGACTGCTTCCTCTTTTTAAAAGTGACAGAGCAAAGGAAGGATCTCCAATATCAGAGTGATGGAAATAGAAGAGAGGCAGAAATTCCCTCATGCATCTGATTAAGGCTCAGCAGAAAACTGAACAGGGCTCCTTGTGTTTTGGTCCTGAGCTCTGACAGCAGTGAGCACTCTGCTTCGAAGCAAGAGATACAAACAGATGTGCCTTTTTCAGAGGTCTCATTTGCTTGGCTCAGCAGCCTCAATGGCTGCTCTATTTAGATTATCTGCTCTAGCACAGCTTGGTTCAAGATTGTCCCCTGGCTTTTCTGAGGACAGGCCAGCTCGCAAGAATGCCAAACTCACCTGAAAGAGGTAACAAAGAGGAAGGACTCCCTGCCAAAAGCCCCAAGGGATGCTGCCCGTGCGGGTGGTACTCACAAGCTGGTGTACATCCGCTGGCCATTCTGCTGGTTCTGCAGACGAGTTTTTGCCAGGTCGATGGGAAATACACAGGTGACCCCGATCAGCCCAGCTATCCCTCCATTGATCAGCTTGGCAGGTAGACTGTAAGAGGATGAGATAGAGAGAAACACGTCTTAGCACTGGGTAACATCAGGGCAGGGAAGGAGGACGGAACTGAGCTCTTTTGCATGACCAGAGCTAACACATCACTGTGAGACAATGCTGTCCCTCCCCAGCACGAAGGGAGCTCTGCCCCAAGGCAAAGCTTGGCTCTGGCTGTATAAACAGGGGAGGCAGGGAAAGCAGAACATACCGTCAGGAACACCTACTGCTGAGTGGAGTGGAGCCAACAGCTAGCCCACACACTGCTAAGAGCAAGGAAAAACCCCATTCTCCAGGACCCTATGTTTTTTTCTGTCCCTAGAGGAGAAGACACAGTGCTGGACCATCTACCATGTGGACAGCCTTCAGTTAGGGCCTGATGGCATCTGAGCCAGCAGGTTTACTGACAAATGCTTTCTTGCATCACAATCAGATATACAGCTAACGGGAGGTTCATGACATGTCAGCTGCTACCATTATGTGGGAACAAGCCCAGCAGAAGTGCCCAGCTGGCAGCCAAGGAGCAGACAGCCGCAACTATGGGGAACTGTTTCCAGACCCACCGCCCAGGGTGAGGGGAACACACACAAAGAAATATCCTGGCAAAACCACCAGACTGGCAGCCTGCACCACCACAGATGTGGAGACGTGAGCTCATACCTCTTGGGGAAATCAAAACCTGGCTAGCTGCATGTGCTTCCAAAATGCAGGGCTTTTTCCACTCACCCTTGTGTGCCCACAGGGAATTGTTGCAAGTGGCACCAAGCGAAAGCCAGATCAGTTAAACATGAGTTCCCAGCAAATTCAATTAAGAAAAATGTCCTGCACTTATATGCTCAATAAACCACTTCACACAGAGACAAAGAGAGCCTGTTTGAGTCAGCTCCCTCCAATAAAGCACAAGATATGGCTCCCTGAGTACAGGATGTGTTGGATATTAAACTGACGGCTGACAGCAGTCCTAGACTGCAGTTGGGTGAGCCAGCACGGGGGACGGGCATGCTGCCTTTATGACAGTGACGCGCTGTCCTGGATGGGGGGACAGACTGCATCACCCTTTGGAAGCGTCAGTGGTGAGGCTGACCATGGCATGGTGGGGTGAAGCCATGAAAACATGTTCCCCCCAACAGCACTGCAGAGCACTCTGCATCAAGGGGTGACTGCAGAGAGGATCAATAAACAGCCATGCTCTAGGCAAGGGCAGGATATGGAGCCCCAAGGTTTCAACTTGAGGTCTCCCTGAGGGGAGCAGACAAAAGAGGGGTGGGAAGAAAAAAAAGACTTGTTTGTCTACAAGTGCTAAGCATGATCTTGACACCCCAGGAAATTCCTTTCAGCCTCTGCTGTCCTGCAGCCAAAGCTCCTTCTCCTCAGCACTTGCACCAATACAACACACACTGAGCCCCAGGGCTGGCACAGCTGGAAGAAGAGGTGCCAAGACAGGCAGACAGATCTGAGCTCAGCCCACAACTCCAAACAAGACAGTGCTGACCAAGATTAAATCAAGCACTGTACATCAGGAAGGCAGGCCCAAATCAGTTCATGAGCTCAGTGGAAGGCCAGGCTGCAAGATCTCACCAGCTCAAGACTGTTGCCCCGGGGATCTTTGCACCACAGTCTGAGAAGGGAATAGATTTGCCTGCAAACTCCTACGCTCAACTTGTTCTCAGGACATGGGAAAATTTGAAACAGTGAGTTTTCATAACATAGTGCCCTCCTCATTTAACACACCATCACACTGAAAGAGGAGGTTAGAGACCAGGTAAAACCATGTCAAGACAGAGGCACCATTGGGAAGGAGTGTGTTTCAAGACAGTATCACCTCAGTCTCCCCAAATTCAGCTCTGAAGTCACTGCTAGGAGACTGTGAGGCACATCCAGTGCCCCTTTCCATCCTCAGCACTGCCATCACTTCTTTGTGTCACTGAAACATCCAGGGCAAGCCTTTTGCAACCTGTTCCAACAGAGGAATCATCATGGGGTTTATATTAGGTGGTAAAGAGACACAGACACAAAGATCTTGCCTGCTGTTACTGTAAGTGCAAGAGACTCCCCAGTTTCAGCATGGACCCCAGCAATAACGGGGAATAGTCTGATGTGATTGAGCAAGCCAAAAATTTAGGCACTGTGGACTGCAGAGAGCCTCTCCCTCTGTCTGTGTGTGAGAAACCCTTGTTCAACAACACTATCACACCTGAATCCAACTATCCAGGTTCCACCATGCACACTGCAGAGGGAGACTAGTAAGGATGGACTATGGGGCAGTATCTGGCCAGATGCTGAGATGAAGTTCCATGTGCACTGAAATACAGTGCCCTTGATCTTACCTTGCATCAAACCATTGCTTTTGATATTAGTCTTTTGCTATCAGTCTTGTTCTACTAAGGAGTGAGAGGTGCACGCTACAAGGAGAGAGGGGTTTGGGAGACACTCCAAGTTTAAACAGATCTCCTTGGCTTGGCTGCCTGTGACTGCTGTGGACATGCGGTCACATAAACTGGAGAGATGATCAAAGCAGGAAAGATGAGGGATTTGAGGCACAGAGTGTAAAATGAGACAAAGACCACTGCATCTGAATCAAAAGCTTTCTCCCTTATGACTAAGTCATCCCACATTTCATGTCAGTGTTCTCTGCTCTTTCATGGGATAAGAATCCTCTGTGCCTGTCTCTCTGTCCTATTTAGCTTCTGCACAGCTTGTACTAGCTATGTGTGCAGGGCTTAGTGAAACAGGGAAAACACAGACTAACATGCAAATAAAGCCATTTGCTCAGTTTAACACAAGAAGGGATAGAAAGGCATCCCAGTTCTCCTCTCCTAGTGCTCCTCCTCAGCCCTTTTAACTAGTCCCTGTAGTCAACAAGCTGCTGTTCACACTGCCAAGGGCAGATCAGAGACACCAAGGGACATTTGGTAGTAGTCTCTTCCTTTAAAATACCAAGCTTCAAATGGCCACAGACATCTGGTCATTTTGCTTTGCTGAGGTGATCAGGAACAGACACCTGTCAGGCTCCATGGAAGTGAATTTTAGCATGCCCTTCCATAGGTGTGTAAGAACAGTGCCAAGTGCTCTCCAAATGGAATAGCCAATGATGGGCAAGTCTAGGCATATAAACCCTTCACAATGCTATCTTATTATCAGCACAGCTCAGGAGTGTTCACGTTTGCAGAAGACAGGCACACAGGAAGATATCCTAATCATGGTAAGTGCTAACGAGGGGCAGCCCTCTTGCCTGCAGCATTCAGGCACTGCCAACTCCTGGCCCTCCATCACCGGGTTTTATTCACCCACTGACTCCACTCATCATGAGCTGGTAACCTGGAAAACCAGATGTTAGAAAAGCATCACAAAAAACCCCACAGGAAACCAACAGCATGTAGGAGTCACTTATCCAGGGCAACTTCATAAGGCGCAGAAACTTAAAACTACATGCAGGATTGTGCAGATCCATCCAACACAGTTCTTAGGAAGCTAGAGGGTAAAACTTTCCTTCCCAAAAACACATTCCAATTAATTTCCAGGGAGGACTCAAATTAAGCCTTTGCATATGCCAGGACCAGTGCTCTTAAGTTCCCCCTGTGCACGTGTCACTAATCATTGTTGGTTCTTCATGTTCCTGCAATCACTCAAGCACTGACTGGCTTTGAAAGGGCACAGGGCTGCATAAGGCTATGTGGACTTTGTAATTATAAAAGCTGCATCCTTGGCTGGTCAAGGAGCTGGCATTGCTCCTTTGATGCCAGCAGCTGAAGACAGGTCAAGGTGACCTTTGAAAGAGAAGGGAAAAAGGAACAGACTTGTGAAGGATAGAAAGCAGAGGGCAGAAAGAAAAAGGCAATGAGAAAAAATAACTGAAGAAAGCAGAGTCATCACATCATGGCAGAGACAGAAAATAAGAGAAGGTTAAAAAAAAAACAGGTAAAGAAAGGACCAGGGAAGAAATCAGAACTGTTTATGGCCAGGAGAGATGATCAGGTGATTTCCTCCAACTGCCTGTATCAAAATTGAAAGACTTTAAAAGAAAAACCTAAAGCACAACCAACACAAAAAAATTTTTAAAGTTACCTGATCTGTTTATCAGCCATTTAATTCAAACTTGTTCTTGTTAAGAAAGGAATCCGTTCCTTCAAATCGTTCTTTTTTGGTCACTTTTTCACTTCAGTCTCTTCCTGAGAAAGGACAGAAAAACACCAAGGACACAAAGTTGAGACACTTATACTCTTCCTGAAGCTCAGGTGCTACTGGGCAGCTGAGGAACAAGTGACTTAAGCTAGCACTTGATCCCTTCAAAGAGAAGACTGAGTTCCATAGGGAGCCTTATAAATGTGTGAATATAAATATACAAGGACATACAGAGGGAAGAGTTGCCAGAGTCATCAGGCTTTAGCATCATGTGAGGAAGGGCAGCAGGCAGGCAGGGCACAAGCTCTGCCCAGCATGCAGGACATCAGCGTCTGTCACTTCTCTCAAACTCCAGGGAGTGTTTCACACCATACCATGTGGATTCCCAACCCACTGCAGGTCCACCCAGCCACCACAAGACAATCATGTGTCATTACAAGACTTTTTCAGCACTTCCGTGCAACACATACATGCTGTTTCTAAAAGACAGTCTTCAAAAAACTGCACCTCCAGAGGTTACTACCCTTCCTCTATTTTCAAGCCCAAACAGACAGCCCATGCTCAGTCTCGTGCCAACACTGTCTTTTAAGCAGTGTCTGTCCTTGCTCAAGCTATTGATGCGACTTTGCTCTTTGAACCACTCCTTTCAGCTCAGCTGTGTTGGCACAGCACTGAAGCTCCAAGACTGCAGCAACCAGTTGTCTCTAAAACTCATAACTGCTACTGTTTAACGAGAGCTGGCAAAAGTTGCCACACAAAGAAATCTGGACACCAAAGAAAATTTCAGAAGCAGCCACATCTTTCAGCTTTCTGGAGCCATCCTCGCCTCCTCACCTCTAGCCTGGGAATCAGATGCCCTGGGCTTTCATCAGGCATCTCAGCAGCACTCAGCCAATTTCCTTCCTCTTGCCTTTCACCTGCCACCTGGATGGTGATCCAGAAGTAGAGGACATACCTTTGCCCTTTGCCTCTGGAATGCAATTAGCCCCTTAACTGCAGATTTCCTAAGCAAGAGGGAATATTGCATCCAACAAGGTGGCTAACAGGCTGACATTTCCACTCTGGACACACAACTTGAGGCCCAGAGCATTCCTGAGAGGAAAAGGTCCCTGAAAGTGTAAAGAGCTATTGATGGTGCAAACAACTAAAGAAACGAGTTCAGCACAGACCTGCTCTCCCTCCCTATTACATCAAGTGCCAAGGATAGGACAGCATGAAAGAATTTGTACAGTCCTACTCTTGGACAACATGAGACTGAAATTGCCTTTTCTGGAGTCCCACATTCAACTAAAGCTATGAGAGAGCAGCACATGAAGCTCACCAAGGACATGGGCTCCTCTTCAAAACACTGCACACAAACCTCACCCTCTGCACTACACTGTTATACCTTCTGTGATCCCTCATCAGACAGACTAATCAATGGACACAGACCTCAAAAATCACCAGATCAGCTAAGTCTGCAGTTTCAGAGTGAAGATAACTTAAACCTTTCATTAGGTGTGCTTTCATATGCACATCCACAAGAACAGTTTGGTTTAGGTTAATCTGATTTTCTATCAATTTAACCAGAATAAGACCAAAATATAAAAATATAGGAAGACCAGTTGTTGAAAGCCTGCAACCCTTCCATTAACAAGCCCTGAGCCATGAAAACTCATGAGACTTGATAATGTCTACACTCTCAATAGGATATTTGTGTTTATTGCGGCAGCTCTGACAAAATACATGTATTGAGTGGTCCTGATAGCCTGCACCAACTCTGGCAAAACTTCCCCCTGCTGCACCCCTCCCTGCAGAGGGGCATTCAGAAGGCCAGGCACCCATCACAAGGAGCAACACCAAGAAAAGACAGCAAGGCTGACAACATTCACCACTGCCAGGTAGCCATAAGAGTGAGCGACCGATATGGACACACAAATGTGTCACAGGGCTGTTTCTTACCTGATGACAAAAGTAGAGTGATAGAGCTCCTCTGTACCAGGAGGGTCTTTGGAGAGCTGAGTTTAGCTCTCTCTTCCCTTTTTTCTTTTGAGTTTTGGCTTCAGCTCTCTACCTGCCCAGACCCTCCCCAGCTGTCTGATCCAGCTTGGAAAACTGCTCCTGATTCCCACCAGGGAATAGATGCTCCTGCTGTAGCTGCACAGCAAGACAGGGTATAAACAACCGTCCTGGGTTTAAAACTGGGCAAAGTTACAAGTTTCCTTGGTGCTGGTTGTACAGCCAGCAAATATCAGGACTAGTATCATCTCCCCTAACAAAAGCCACTCAACTCGCGGACGACCAACTGGAAGCAAACAATGTGATCATTTTACAGCAGACACCAGCACTTGATAACTGTTTAAACAGCACCTGGCACAGCAGAGGCCTTTATGTCTGTGACCAGGGGATTTTAATGAATTAAGGGATTTTAATGCACTGACGTGGAAAGCTTATTTGAGCTCTGTTTGTTTAAACAGAGCTCCAATGAATGACCATTTGCAAAACAAACCCAAAGTCGTTGCAAACTCTTATCTGAGCAACTTTGCTGTAATGTACAAAACTTCTTAAATCCTTTAAAAGATGGTGAATGATGAAGCCGCCACTGCTCTGTCCAGAGAGTTTCTGCAGAGAGCCAGACTCCAGTCACTTTTAGGGCAAGAAAATAGCTGCTACAGTCCTGCAGTCTAAGAGGTGAAAAACCAGACTGGGAACAGAATGCCAGTAATTTTATAGGACATTTAAAAAACAAATTCAGAAAAGAGATTAAGTAATGACCTAAGTAGATCTCCCCAGAAACACAGTGCTCTAAGGAGGCAAAAGCTGCAAATAAAAGAAGGCAAGCATCTGCAGCCAAGCAGGGGTGTAGCTCCAAGACTTCCTGTGGGAGCCGTGTCAGGGAGCAGGGCTTGCATCTTCCTAGGAAATCTCCCACCAGCACCTGCACTGGGGCAGCAGAAAAGCCAGCAATACCAAAAAGGTGCTGATGCCTCAAAACAACTTCATATGATTAAACTTCATGTCCAGGTGCACAATGGCACTCACTGCTGGAACTGGGAGTCTGCATGGCACAAGGAGCTGAGAGGAAAATGGTGGTGGTGGGCAGGGGAAACAAAAGCCACTGGAGACTCACCTGAAAGCCAAAAAGGCTGAGCAGCCCTCATGGAAGGGGGATCCTAAATTAAACACCCCATAATTAAGAGTGAGAAATGCATGGGCTTATTTCCTTCCAGAGTGCTGTTAACACAGCTAGGCATGGATTAATGCCCCATTAGTTGCACACCAGGATATCACTTTTACATTTATTAAAACGATCAAGCAAATTAGTTTCAGAGCCACACATGCCCCACAGCAGAGGGAATCACCTCTGTGCTAGGCAGAGAAGCGGTGCAAACAGCCCAAAGCTTACACTGACACAAGTAAATAGCCCAGGAGGCTCCTCAGTCCTGCCTCTCTCTTTTCTCACTTCCCAAAAGCCAGCTCTAGATAGTGACAGAGCAATCAGAGTGGGATATCACAAGGCAACCCTGGGCAACTCTGGACGTATCTGGTCCTCACAGTCCAAGCCACTGGCAAAACAGTGCTTTGCCACACACCACATATACTACCCAGACCGTAAGTGTTTCCCCAGGAAGGCCAACCTTTGCATCTGCTCTCCTGATCAGCTTGAGGCATGGGGCTGAACTCTCAACCTTTGGTTCTCGGCTTATCAGCTGAAGGAAAAGTGGTTACCAGAGAATCACAGCCGAACAGGAGGAATGGAGGGGAGCACAGAGACCTCATAGTGTCACATCAGCAAGCTTAGACTGGAGATACAGGCACCCAACATCTCCAGCATCACAGGAGAAGGAACAAGTTAAGCGTACCCACACCTTTGACCATGTTCATTGCATTTAGGACTATCACACTGCCCTATTGATAAGGGTTGCCACCTCTATTCCCAGATCCCACTCTCTACTCAGTCAATCTGGATACAGCACCTTCCTTCATCCACTCTTCCCCTGCTAGGCTGTCAGAGCCACCGCTGCCATCTTCCAAGACAGCTGCAGACTCCCAGTCCACCAGCTCCCCCAGCCCTGCCAGCAGCACCCCACATGCCCTCCAGAGGCCAGTACTTTGCTTCTGCCCTCTGCCAGACCTCCCATTCCAGGCTCTCCCCTCTCTAGCAGCTCCACTGCAGCTGAGCATTCTCCCAGGCGCAGAATGCTGGACATGCCAACTCATCTGAGCACAGACAGGCTGACATTTTCACAGAAAACCTTTAGCAAACATCAGCTGGTGTTGTGGCCGAAGAAAGCAAACCCGTCTTCTCTCTACACCCAAATATGTGTTCCCATCCCTGATTTCGTGCCAGCACAAACATTTGTGCAGAACAGTCAGTCAAGAATGGGATAGAACTGGAGGTCAGCACATGCTGGAGCTGTCACTGAAAGTAAACATCCAAACTACAATCTTGACTTGATAATAAATAGCAAAAGGGGAAGTCAGGACTCCCTTCCACATACTCCCATTTGTCTTGAGAGCAGGCAAACGCAGGGACCAGTGAGAGAAGCTGATGTCAAGAAACAGGGCTCAGAGGGTGAGAGGAGGGGCAAAGCCGTGCCAGCAACCACTGTGTCAAGAGGACACAGCCACATAACCGCTCACCATCGAAAAGGTGGGGGTAGCAATCAGCAACAAGTACTTGCTGGGAGAGGAGAAACCTTCTGGGATCAGCACAACACTTTTCTTCACACCACAAATGCATCTGAAGATGCAGACACTCTGCCCAGTTTTGCTAATCACTGAATCAAAGCTGCCACTGCAAAGATCAAGGTTTAAAGAGTGCAAAATGAATCTGCAAATATTTCCTGAGAGAAGCTGCTTTCTAGATGTGTGACAGGCACAAAGCGCACAAAGGAGTCAGCACCAGGAAATCTCACCTGGGGAGAAACTGTCAACTTGGCTCTCCCCTGCTCCGAACATTTTGGGATAGAGGGGTTGGAGGGAATTGGTGGCAGTTTAATCTCTGCTGTTCACTTGCCTTTAGACACTTAAAAGCAGGGACTGAATTTCCTTGCAGGATCAGGCAAGGCATTCGTCCTCAAAAAAACAAAGCAGATCTCGAACACACTGATGGATGGTTCCCACTGTCACAGACTGTCACCTCTCCAGCAGAGGGGCACAGCACAGCCCCTTTGTACCATTCTGCCACCAGACAGAAGCCCCGGGGCTGCAGACACAAACTCACCTGCCTCGTGGTCAGCAGTCAACTGTCCCCGTACCACCCTGACCTTTGAAAGCACCAAGCCCTGTGGAGTTTTCCCCCTTGCCTCAGGTGATAAAAGGCCAAAGTCCCAGCAGGGAGGTGCTGTGCCAGCCACCTGCACCATTGGCTGAGTGGCACAGCGCCCACTCAGCTTGCAAGACACGGGGATGCTGAGCCCCAGCACAGAGGGCACTCCTTCCTGACAGCTCCCCACAAAAACTCTCAACTCCTCCAATCCCTTCCATCATCCACAACCTCTGTCTTGTGCGGCTTCCCTCCATCTGCTCAGGATGGGTGTCCCCCTTCTGCCCCCTCCTATCACAATGAAAACAATCAGGCTGGCACCCCTGCAAAACTGTAGGCAAACTTTGCCCCCATATCCAGCATCCACTCTCCTTCTACGCTGGGCTCAGTCTGGGGAGTCTTAGCATCTTCATGCTGTGAGACCTTGTCATGAGAACGCCTCAAAACATCTCCCACATGCCACAAAGAAACAGGCAAGTTCCCTGGCTGAGGGCATGTTATAGAGGTGTTCGGCTTTGCAAAAACAGTGGTGGCACTACAGATTTATCTGGATGCCCACAGAGGAGAAAAAGAGGAAAAAAACTCCTGATTAGCAGTAAACACTACTGAGCTCTCGTTCCAGCTCCATCACTGACTTGTTCTTCACCTTCAGACAGGATTTCCAACCACAGTAGGTAGCCTGAGAAACGCCCTGTACCTATGAATACATTCAGGCTTAGGAAAAAGCGAGCCTTGAACGAAAATAGTCCAGCGTCATACCAGACGTACTTACCCAACACATCCTTTACCCATGCAAATCAGTATGGTCACCCATAAAGTTGCAAGGAGAGGAGTCACAACAGGACCATGCTAGAAATGTCTCAGGGGAAAATCCTGCAAGCACACGGGACTACAGCAATGTCCTGTATTCTGATACTGCATGTACAGTGCTGCAACCGTCCTCTCCACCAGGATTTACTTGAGATTACAAGAGATCCACACAACAGCAGTCAAGAAGACAAAATAGGCTTTGAAAATGCAGCCACCCACCTCACTCTCCAGAGAGGGAGAGATCTCAGCACTCAAGAGCTTATTCGGAGCTGGTAGAACCAACCTTCCCATCTCAGGGACAAAAATCCCACTGTGTGCTGGAGGCAGTTCTCCCTCTTTCCAAAATCACCTACTGGCTGCAGTCACCAGGACCACCTCAATGCAAACCAAAAGATTTACCAAAGACATCAGGCAGACACTCAAGTGTTCCTAGCAACTGTCCCTCTGGCTGGCTGGTCTCAGCCACACTGGGAAAAGCCAAGGTAGCTACTGACGCCAGCGCAAGCATAGAAGTGAGTGGAACAGCAGGTATTACTGGAAAACAAGAGGACAAAAGAGCAGGGAAGCAGGTAGGAATGTTCCTGCCTCCAGGCAGTAGGAGCAAAAGGAACACACAGTTTTCCCAGTCCCTCCACTTTGGGCTCTCCATCCTGCTGGAAGCAATAGATTGGTCATTCCAGCACCGTAAAGCAAATTTCCCTGCTTTGCTGAGAAATGCCTTACAGTAAGTCAAGACTACAAGCACCTGCTGTTGCCTCTGTGAGAGTAAACACATGGAGAACGGCCTCCAAAAAGCACTGTGAGCAGCAAGAGAAATGCCTACCTGACCTGGAGAGCCTCTCCAGGCCAAAAAAACAGCAACTTGCTTAAAATCATGCACAAGCCACTTGTCCCATTACTTAACAAGGGGAGTCCCATGGAGGCCTCTTCTTGCATCAGCAGGATCTCTCTCCTAAACAAGTTTCCTACCCCTCCGATCTACTCCAGGACAGCTCAGGAAACAGAGTTGCATAGGTCCTAGTCCCAGATCACATCCCACTTTGGCTAGGTAGAAAAGTTTGTAAAGGGAAACTGCTCAATGTCAAACCATCTGCCAAGACTTGAGAAAGCAGGCCTGTGCTGATCTGGAACAAACACCACAAATACCCTTCGAATTTGCATGTCTTGGGAAACTGCCCTGGACTGAGACATGGAAAGTTGACCTCGTCTTGAAGCTGGACTTGGGTATCAGCACTACAGCATGCCAAAAGGCCCCAGTGTATATCTGGGAACTGTTACTTTAGGGGCTGCACTGACCTGCAGTCAAGAGAAGTCCCTGTCCTGAAGGTTTTGCAATTGAACTGCAAGATGGGATGGGTGAGGACAGCCATTAGAAGTGACTCACCCAGCATTCACATGGGAACTCCTGCTATCCAGGACATCAGAGCTGCCAAGCTAAAGGAACCAGAGGGAAGGTTTCAGCAGGACAAATGAGCTTGCAGTCAACTTACTGAGAACACATAGCAGAGTCCTGCTCCATAGGAGGACAACACATTTAAAACACTCTCTTAAAGCACTGTAAGAGAGAGACAACAGGTCTAAAAGTCCTCACATAACCCCTGGCAAGATGCGGGGGAGCAAAAGAAACCCATGGGAGCTGTTGACACTCTTCCCATCTCAACCTGCCTCCTCTCCAAGTTCTCAAAAAAGCAACTGGGTCTAGTGGAGGAGTCTCAACAGACCTGGCTCCTCTGCACTGCACAAATGCCACATGAAGTATGCTGTAGCCCTGCTACCCTATCATTCCTCTGAACACTTACAACACAATTAAATAGCCTCTAAATTTAGGACAACTATTCATGCTCAAGGGCAAACTCAGTCTTGTACTAGGTGCTGGAGGGTCAAAACCCTTTTCCATTCCTCTCATCATAAAATCTTCAGTGAAGTGGTGATACGAGATTTTTTGCCGCAGCAAAAAGTCAGGCCCAGCATGTTGTGCAAAAATAGTGGTGAGTTTCAATCTTTAGTCTGTAGAGACCTGCAAGTCCCTCCACCAGTTCAAAGGGATCCCTAAAAAGTACCTACAGAACAAGTAATGCATATGCAAACACAATGAACTATATATATGTATATAAGTGGCAACTTCTACATAAAACAATTATTTAAATTAAGATTATAATGAGATAAGTTATTTTGCAGCTGAAGAGCCAACAAGTGGAAGAACAAGCTAACTAACAGAGGAAAACTGCCTGCGTATGATCATGTCAGTGTACAAGCAAGTGCAGTTAAACATTATTGGACAACATAAGTGGGTGGTTATTGCCCGTCATGCCCCTTTACAAGTGCTACTTTAGAAATCATGTAGTCATATGTTGAACTGGTGTGATTCTAAATACTTTTAAACCCCACCTTCCTCTGGATCCGTTCTCTGTATCAGTTTTTATGAAATTACTGCTTCAGAGACATGCAGCACTAACTGAAGAAAAAGGACAGCTTCACTGAACATTTGGGAGTCTGGCAGATGGGAGACAGAGTTGGGAGAACAATTAGGAACTTATATACAGAATTTCTCTTCAGTAATCTGTGGTGATCAAGGCAGACAGAACAACCTTTTGATCTGGAAGGACAGACCATGCAAATCCCTCACTTGGGTGCTCTGCCAAGAGATCAATAGAGTAGAAAAACATTACCTCCTCCCAACTTAAAATAAACACCATGTACAAAACAGCAAATAAAAACAAGCAACCAAGAAGCCAAAGAGAAAGCCAGGGTCAGATTCTAGCTCACTCAGTAGGAATGAGGTAGAGCACTGAACTGAGTTGAGGTCCTGAGGCATGAAAGGAACCATTCATTCCCCATGAGCAACAAAACCAGGGCTCTTGGCTTTCAGCTTTCTCCTCTAAAAGAAAGGGGTACCAGTGGCCCTGTTGGGAGAAATAAGCATCTTTTTAGGCCAGTTTGCAGCAGTACCTCACCAGAGCAACACTCAACCAACCACAGAGCTGTTCCTGTTAGATGCCTTGAAGTGTCTAGTCCTGGGATGATGCCAGCTGACTGTGGCCAAACCTGAGGCTGCCAGAGCGGAAGGACTGACAGCACAGGTCAGTGCTGTGCCACTGTGGACTCCATGCTGAAAGCTGGCAATCCTGCTTTGGGACTAGCATGGGGCATGCAGGATGCATGTGATGCTGTTCTAGGCCTTCAGGACCTTGATGATGGCCCTAAGTCAAGGAGCTTGGTGGCAGCTGTGTCAAGGACCAAGTGTTATGGATGACCATCACCTTCATGTCACAAGATGAGTATGTTTTTTCTCAGAACACTTCATTTTTCTTCTTGAAAGTTGGGAAGGTTCCATTGCCCTTCTCTGGACACATTCCAGCACCTCAATGTTTTTCTTTTAGTGAGGGGCCTAAAAAATGAACACAGGATTCAAGGCATGGGCCCACCAGTGCAGAGTACAGAGTGACAATGATTGCCATGGTCTTGCTGGCCACACACTTCTGGTACAGGCCAGGATGCCATTGGCTTTCTTGGCCACCTGTGAACACTGCTGGCTCATGTTCAGATGGCTGTCAACCAGCACCCCAGGGCCTTTTCCACGAAGCAGTTTTCCAGACTCTGTGCCCCATGTACCGTATGGGGTTGTTGTGACCTCAGTGCAGGACCCAGCACTTTGCATTGTTGAACCTCATACAGTTGGCATCGGCCCATTGATCCAGCCTGTCCAGATCCTTCTGCAGTCTCCAGCAGATCAACACTCCCATCCAACCTGTCATCTGCAAATGTACTGAGGGTGCCCTCAATCCCCTCCTCCAGATCATTGATAAAAATGATAAACAGGACTGGCCCTAGTACTGAGCCCTGGGGAAAAGCAACTGTCACTGGCCACCAGATGGATGTAACTCCATTCATCACCACTCTCTGGGCCTAACCATCCAAGCAGTTGTTCCCCCAGCAAAGAGCAGACCTGTCCAAGCCACAAGCAGTTTCTCCAGAAAAATGCTGTGGGAGACAGTATCAAAGGATTTACTGAAATCCAAGTAGGCAGCATCCACAGCCTTTCCCTCATCCACTAAGCAAGTCAACTGGTCATAAAAACAGATTGGGTTGGTCAAGCAGTAGTCACCTTTCCTAAACCCATGAGGGCTGGGCCTGATCCCCTGGTTGTCCTGTATGTGCTGTGTGATCGCGCTCAAGATGATCCACTCCATGACCTTCTGCAGCACTGAGATCAGCCTGACAGGCCCAGATTCTCCTTCTGATTCTTCTGTAGATAGGTGTCACACTAGCCAACATCCAGTCAACGGGGGCCTCCACAGTTAACCAGGACTTATGATAAATACAGAGTGGCTTGGTGAGGTATTCTGCCAGCTCCCTCAACACTCTTGGGTGGATCCCACCCAGCCTCATAGACTTTTGAGTGTCTAGGTGGCACAGCATGTCACTGACTACTTCCTCCTGAATTGCAGAGGATCTGTTCTACTTTCCATCCCTGCCAGCTCAGGGGGCCAGTTAGCCGGAGGATCACCAATATTTCTGTTAAAGACTGAGACAAAGAAAGCATTAAGTACTTCAGGCTTTACCTCAGCCTTTGTCGATATTTCCCCCAGCTTCCAATAAAGGATGGGGATTTTTCCTTGGCCTTCTTTTTGTTGTTAGTGTATTTATAAAAACCCTTATTACCTTTCACAGCAGTGGTCAAACTGAGTTCTGCTGAGCTTTTGCCTTTCTGATTTTCCCTTTACATGACCTAATGACATCCTTGTACTCTACCTGAGCCACCTGCTCCTTCTTCCAAATGTCATAAGCCCTCCTTTTTTAGCTCCAAGTTTCTGCAAAAGCTCCCTGTACAGCCAGGCTGCTCTTCTCCCCTGCCAGCTTGTCTTTCAGCACACAGGGACAGCCTGCTCCAGTGCCTCTGAGATTTCCTTCTTAAAGTATGTTCAGCCTTCCTGAACCCGTTTGTTGACCTCCTTCCTTACTTCACCAAGAATCAAAAACACTGTAATTTTGTGGTTGCTGTGTCCAAGATGGCCTCCAACGACCACATCTCCCACCAGCCCTTCTCTGTTTGTAAACAGCAGGTCTAGTAGGGCACCATCCCTGGTAGGCTCACTTACCACATGTGTCAGGAATTTACCTTGCATATACTCCAGAAACCTCCTAGAGTGCTTCCTCTCCACTGTGTTTTGCTTCCAGCAGATATCTGGCAAGTTAAAGTCTCCCACAAGAACAAGGGCTGGCGATCATGAAACATCATCCAGTTGCTTATAGAAATTTCATCTGCCTCTTCATCCCAGTTGGGCGGTCTATAACAGACTCCCACCAGGATGTCGGCCTTATTAGCCTTCCCACTGATTCTCACCCATAGGCACTCAACCTCATCCTCACTACCCTTGCGCACTAGACAGTCAAAACACTCTCCAATGTACCGAGCCACTGCCCTTCCTTCCTTGCCTGATCCTTCTTAGGAGCTTACAGCCATCCTATGCAGCACTCCAGTCATGCAAGTCATCCCAAAATGTATCTGAGATGGCAACTATGTCACAGCTTTCCTGTTGCCATACTCCCTTCCAGTGTCTTGTGCACTTCCTCACTGGCAGAGCATGGGAAAATGGAAAGTCCTTGATTTAGAGTGAGCAGTACTTAGCAGCAACTAAAACGTGAGGGTGTTATCAACATTGTTCTCATACTAAAGACAAAACACAGAACCATACCAGTTACTAGGAAGAAAATGAACTCTATCCCAGACAAAACCAGGACACTGGCTAAAAAAGCTGCCCCAGAAAACACCTTCTGTGTCGGTATGTGCCAAGCAGCTCTGAGCCAGCTGCTCTGATTCTGCATGAAAAGCCTCCTACCCGTCAAGTCAAGCAGTTTCCCTTCCTGCCCCTGAAACAAAGGAAAGAAAGAGGGGGAGAGGGGGGAAAAAGTCACCACTCTTGGTAGCGTCTGAGGTACCCCAGGAGCTATTTATCTTCCTGCAGACTTTTTCTTCTTCTTTTTTTCCCCCCACCCCGAAATGCACCTGTTAGGAACTGCACATGGGCACTCTGCAGATCCTCACCCATCACAGCTCCTCGCCCCACTAACTACTCAAAGAACCTTCACTCAAACATTGGGCTGTCCTGAGAACAGGCTCTAAGGAAAGACAAATAAATTTATCTGTTTCAACCTGCTGCAGACAGATTCATGTGCATCCCCTGCCACCCCAGAATCTCACATACTTTTGTTTTCCTACCATGACTCCCAGAAGGGCCAGGCCCTCAG
Organism: Grallaria varia; assembly: GCA_013396735.1. Taxonomy (NCBI): domain Eukaryota; kingdom Metazoa; phylum Chordata; class Aves; order Passeriformes; family Formicariidae; genus Grallaria; species Grallaria varia. The sequence continues at coordinate 200,627 of VWZG01004016.1, forward strand.
GAGACGCAAGCCAGAAGACCTGGAGCCTGGGGACTTGGTCCTCTGCCAGCTGCAGCAAGAGGGCTCCTTATTACAAGTACATAAACACTTCAGTCCAATTCCATAGGGTTTCCTTGCCCCTCTGCCTGTAACAGCCTCATCTTCTCAGTGATGCTCCAGCACAAGCTCATGATGACTGGGAACACTCCAGGCCTTGAAAGCCCAAGTCTACTTGGCAGAATTAGCAAACAGCTAAAGTAAAAAGGGGGAGGAGGAGCATCAGCTGCTTTTCAGTACCATTCCTCCTCCTCCTCCTTCCAGCTCACGCTCACCACAAAGAGCACGACCTGCAATTATTGCAGAAAGGGGAAGAGGAGAAGACACGCAGGAAGTCTCCTCTGCATGCATAGTGGTCTTGGCTGAAAAAAGCCCCCAAAAGGCTTAACTCACTAGTTTTAGAAGCAGTTGCAGGACTTTACTATCCCACAGGCAGGACTACAGGAACAGAGACACATGCCAGCATTCTGGACTTGAAGACGGCATCATTACAGGGTGATGGAGCACAAACCTGCAGCTTCTGTGAAATAAAACCAACACACACAAAAAACACAAGAAAACAAACAAACAAAAAAACCAAACCCACAACCACCACCAAACCAATCAAGAAAACAAAAACACCATTCAATCTCACACAACACCTGGAGACAAGCATTCTGGCAGCTTTCCACAGGACCTCGCTAAGTGCTGTGTGTGGCAAGTCCCAGACCAGTAAAAAGAAGCAAGGCCCACAGTGCTGCAGCGAATGAAACTGCTTGCAACTATTTTTGTCCTTTCACAGGAACCTTGCCCTTTCAGTCTCAGATATCAGTAGTGGCAGAATACACCAGCTACTTCCTCTGCCCCAGGATTCACCAAGGGGAAATAGGGTTGACAATGAAGTAAAGTAGTATATAACCTGATTGGAGCAGATTTCAAGCATGGGTTGCTAAAGTTTATTTCTGTATATTTCCGCCTCCCAGTCTGTGTCATATTTTGCTGATTCATTCTACAGATCCTTTCCTACAGACAGCAGAGAGCATAGGAAATACCCAGGGCTGGTTGTTTAGTAAACCTGCACTGAAAGTTCTCTTCCCTCTATTGTGCCTGCTGCTAATTCCCTTCACAGCTCCACTCATTAATAAAAACACAACACAATAAAAGAGAACCGCACACATATATACCTTGCCCAAATTTCCTCCATACTGGCTGGTCCTGAGTCATCACCAGTGATTAACTGTTGCCATGCACTGAGGAGGACACGGTTATTAAATTAATAGGGGCTGCTTAACCTGGCTACAAATATACATGAGTTCTTTGTGCCTTAGTGAGCTAATAAGGCATGTGCTAATTACATTAATTCAAACAAGCCCAGCATGCCCTGAGGGCAAGGGAGAGAAGGGTGCAGCAAACTCAGGCTCTTTCATAATAGCTGACAGAGAGCGGAAAGTACTTGCCTTGACACAGCTTTTGGAGCAGCAGCATAGGAGCGCTGCGGCTGGCACCCTACTGCATGCTCAGCTCAGCTGCTGCCTGGTTGAGGTGCAAAAAGCCCTGCTCATTCACCCAGCCCATGGTGCAATGATAGACACAGGATCCCATCTTCAAAGGTCCAGCCAGCTTGTCTCTTCCTACCTCTGTGGCCCAGAGCATGTCACAATCCTTGGGATGACACCCTGCTGCTTTGGGGCTGTGAGCCAGAGACCCTGCAGGCAGCCCCTTTCCCACAGGGACCATACAGGCCCAGCAGCCTCAAGGACTGCAAGTCACTCAGCATCCATGGGCTGCTCCTCACACAGACCTGTCTCCTCCATGTCCCTGAAGTCAGCCAGGAGCGCTTGACTGGACAGCAGCACGCAGAGCCTGCAGTGTGAGTTTAACCAAGTTAGGCAATTCCAGCATGCTCCTTTAACCTATCTGGCAATGGAGGCAGGCAGGCAGGAGGGACAGTGTGCACCTCTCATGTCAAAATAGGACCGGAGCCTTTAGAAACAAGACAAGCTGCAGCAGGGAGAAGCAAAAGGAGATCAGCAAACACTGGTGTACAGGCTGCTTACCAGAGCCAAGGCTGTACTTCAGGTGCCTTTTGTACAAAGGACCAGACATGGAGAGTTGACAGGATAACAAAAGGACATCTCCCAGCCTCCCAAACACTCTGCAGCAGCAGGCAGAGACCTCTCTGAGGAAGAAAGCTTATCTCATTACTTCTCAGAGCTGAAGGCAGAATTTGACTAATGCTCCCAGTACACTAGAAGAAATGCCACTTAAATGTCATGTTAATCAATATTCCTTGTCTCTCAGCCACAGGATACTGCTGCTGCCAGCTCTTTTGCTGTAGGGGTACTTGAACACAACTGCTCCTCTCCTGCATCACAAACACCATTGCCCTCCTCCCCACCTCAGCTGTTTGCTTGTGTCAAAGCTGCTCAGATCAATAGATAGAAAAATGGTTCCCAGCTAAATACACATCAGCAGCCCCACATGGGTCATGCTGCTCCTAAAGAAGTTAGCAGCTCCTCCAGGGAAACTTGTACGCATTCTGTGACAAGCGGAGGAATTGTCAAGGGGACTACAACCACTGCCTTGATGGCTAAGGAGTCTATGGCATAATCCATTCACCAGCTCCTTGCTCGCCCAGAGTGCTCTGAATCAGCAGGCTGCAAGGCAGGCAAGGCATTCCCAGCAGGAAGACAATGTATTTCAGAGACCACAGACAAATGAAAACACATGCAGTCCTGCTCACCTAAACAGAGGACAAGAAGACTGGTAACACAAGAAAGGAAAATGAGTGAAAGGAAAAAAAGTCATTCTCTGAACATTAAATGTCTTACCTGGATACTCCACACACGCAGTGCAATGCTGCTACCTGCCAGATGTATCCACAAGAATTTACCTGACACATCCTCAGTGAAGCAATTCATCTTCACATCGCTTAGGAATTCAAACTGTCTTCAGAAAGTTTCCAAACAAAAATCATCCCTGAAGGACACCTCACAGCTCTGCTCTAACTACCAACAAACACTGTCTCACCAAAGAGTGCGTGGCAGGAGCAGCAGGCAGCAGTACACACAAGGAATTGTCGTGCCAGTGAGTAGTGTAACAGCCACGCTACCTTGGGAGACTAACAACGGTTTGGCAATGCCGGAACCAGACACACTGTTCTGCTCCAGAGACCCTTGGACAAGGGGCTTCTGGGGTTCAATCCATGATCCCCATAGGAGTCAGCTGTGGCTAATGACACGGGAACCTGCCTACCCCACAGCAGAGTCCAGTCATGAGGTCATGCACTGCTCTGTTTCTGCCATGGTTGGCAGGACCCCAGGTCTGAAACCAGCTGGGGAACCCACATTCTCCCTCCCCTGCAAGAGCAGTAACCTCATCAGGGGGGAGGGAAGGCTGGCCACAGCAGCTGGTTCTGCCAGAGTTCATCAGGGTACCCAATCATGACATGTAAACCCTCTCCTGTCCCACGTCCTTTCAAGCTGCCAGCAAGTTTTCCAGCTCACATATAGGCAGAGGCATGTTCAAATAGTACACGCCCTTTTACCACAGTTGACCCATTTGTTTCCAGCTCCAGACCACCTTGACTTGCACTGACACAGGTCCGGGTAACTGTGCCAACACAAGAGACAACCTGATGGCAGATCACCCTACAGCCTCCCTACAATTTCACCTGTGTGCCAAGCAACATCTCACAAGCTGCACACTAGCTCCACAGCCTCTCTCCAGGAGCTGAACCCATGCCTCTGCAAACTGGCCGTTGCCTACCTCCACCAGGGCAGCCTGACAAGAGGGCACAGCTGACCCCCACCACAGGTGTGGAGCATGCTCCACACCAGGGGCCTGGCAGATCCACAGAGACTGAGTCAGCGCTGCGCGAGTGCCTCCCGAGCACACGGAGGCTGTGGGAGCAGCCTGCTCAGCCTCCCCAGGAGCATGCTGCCAGGCTGCACGCTGCAAGGTGCACTCGGGCACGCGCCCACACACAGCTCAGCAGCAGCCTGGCATTTCTTCCCCCCTTTCCAAAGCCAAATTCAGACCATTTGTTGAAGTATTTCTGCAACTCATCTCTCTTTCAGGAAGAGCCGGGGGCTGATTTTAGTTGTTTACACAGTGTCTGGCATTTCTGTAGTGCTTATCACTTCAGTATCCAAGCTATGTCCTTCAAGTTCTCCATTAATTTTGAAGAATCAGAGTGGGGCACTGGTGATTCTATATTGTAAGTTTCTGCAAAAAATAAAAAAGGGCAATGCAAAGACAACAGCTGCTCAGGTCACGCACACATTTAGCAGCTAACACGACAAGTGGGACAGTTCAGGGGAAGGGTGTCAGGCCATCACAATGGGTTTTATGCCCTTTAAAAAAACTACTATCCTTAGAAAATAGCCCTCATAGACAACAGCTACTCCCAAAGGATAAGATGAATCAGCAAGTGCTCCTGTTGCCTTACAGAGAAGAGCGCAGCTTACCCAGGGCATGGAAAGGAAGCTACAACCCCTATCCTTGAGAAAGCCAACACAAACTGAAAAAGGAAAGAAGAGGCCATTTACTACATCAGATCATACCTTCTGCAACAGCCACCATTGCCATTGTGTACAAGTGGCAAAACCCTGGAAGAGCTTCTGTTGTCATTTGCTTGTAGGGAACACTCAGAGACAGACATTTTATTGCTTATCCCAGGTCAGGCTCTAAATTTGTAGCAAAGAAGAAAACAGTACCCAAGTTCACAATTAGCCCCATGTCACAGCCTGTCCCTAAAACAACCCCTTCTTTTATATAAATCTCTATCGCAGAGCAAGAAGTACAGCACTGAACAGAGCACCAAACATGCTCCAAGTCTGCACATGGCCTTGAAGAAGGTGTTTCCATCCCACCATACCCATCAGGCAAGAGGCAACTGCCTTCTTCTCTGCCAAAGCATGCAGGCAGCACACCCATTAAGGGCAGTAAGGTCTCAGACACCACAGTGACAAGCACAGAGTACTCTGCAGCAGCAGAAATGAAGATGCGCTGCCCCAGACTAAACACACCACATGCAACTTCTTCCTTCCATGTGCTTATACACATAAAGCCAGCACTCATCCTGGCTAGGAGCTTTCACACCACACAGCACAGCCCCTTTTCAAAGCAAAAAGGATTCACTGGAAGCTGCAGTTGAATTCAGAAAGGAAGGATCACAGCTACTGGACTTCGTTCTGGCTTGATCCAAACCAATCGCTCACTTGCACAGCACCTCTCTCCTACTAAAATGATGTGCTGAAAGTCCCCTATCTTTGTGTTCTAATTAAAATAGAAAAGCACATACCTTCTTTCTTCCCAAACACCTCCTCCCAGCCTCTTAGTCACTCAGTGCAGAAGCATCACTGACCTGCATAAGAGGGGAAGATATCCTTCTCCTTCCCTCTTCCTACCTTGTCCACAAAGCTCCTGATAGCTGAGACAGCCTTTAAACTGAAAGTATGAGCCTCGACCATGGAGTCAGACTCCAGATGGGGCAGGCATAGTCTTAGATGTGACTACAGTCATCTCCAGCTCCTGAAATTCATGCTAATCTGGGATGCTCAGCTTGGTCAAAAACAGCTTCTCTCCTCCTGCCTCTGGATATGTCTCAGATACAAGAAAGAAAAAAATAGTCCAGACAGCTCTCCTGATACACCATACACCAGCATCAGTGCCAAAGGAGCAGGGCACAGGGACGTTTGACAAGACATAGCCACCCATCCAAAACAGTAATACCACAAAGACAACAAGAACCAGTTATTAAAAAATTTAAGAAAATAAAGTAAGATTGCATTCCTGTGAGCAGCTCACCACAAGATCAATCAAGACCCCACAAATTAAATAGTGTCCCATCACATTTCTTCTGATACAGAAGCAGTGCTGCCTGACTGTCTCTCCCTTCCCCAAGGATATAATCTCCATGTAGACAGCCTTCCTAAGACAGCGAGTGTTCAAAGCTTTTATATTTGCAGATGTGTAAGAGGAAACTGCCAGACAGAAATCCAAACCACCCAGAGTGATATGGTCTTTTCATTGGGTTTGTTTGGGGGTTTGCCTTGTTTTCTAAAGCTTTTGTACTCCTGCTATTTTATTTTCCCAATAATTTGAACTACCAGGCAGTCAATACTGCAAGATTAAAGCAACATCCAAGTTTGGCATTGGACAGCTCAATCCACCTCCTCCTTCCACTATCTTTGTGCTGGAAGGCAAACAGAAGGGGACAGGAAAAGAATATTTATCTACTGCTAGGATTAGCTGGAGCAACACAGCAATAGCTTTAGCATCATGCCACAGTGTTAGCTGGATATGGCCAAATGACAGTCCCCAGTCCAGTCAGGCACAGCCAGAAGACTCAGCCGTGCCAAAGGAGGATGGCGTCATCAAATCACAGGTACCAGGGAACGCAAAACACTCTGCCCTGTTAGACCTCAAACACCTCTTTGGCAGAGGAGGAGTTTGCAGTCGTGTCCCACTGTCTCACTGCAGACAGAAAAGGCAACCACCTCCAGCAAGGCTCAAGTCCGTGCAGCCATTTACAAGGAATGCCCAGTGAAACACAGCCATGGTGTTCAACACGTTCAAGACTAACAAATAAAAATGATGCACTGCTTCCAACAGGCAGCAACCCTAGCTCCTTTGCCATGGTAAGTAATTGACAATTCCAGCTCTCCCAACTCCAGTAGTGCAGATGTTTGGCCACTTCTAAAAAAGCGTAAATATGCAAACACAAGCATTAAAGCAGGTTTTTGCATTTCCTGAAAACACCATTAAGGACTTAGGTGAATGCACACACAGATGTAAAAGGAATAATTACCAGTCCTTATGTACCTGCAGTAGCAGAAGGCAGGATGCTGGGACCAATTTCTTCCCCATCATGCACTGTTACTATTGAAGGAGCAGTACAGGTATTTGTCCTTACACAGTACGGCAGAATTAAACAGGGAAGTAGAGGAAGCTGGCAGAAAAGCATGTCCAGCTGGAAGCCTAACAGGACATTAACAAACTTGTAAGTGACAGGCTGAAAAGGCTCTGGGTCCAGGTTCTTCCTGTTGCTCGAGGGCTCCCACATGGTGGCTCAGACTCAGTTGGTGCAAACCAAATTTGCTCCACTGCCTCTGCCAGAGCTATATCAACTTACTCCAGTACAGGCCGAAGGTGCACAGTTCTGGGAGACCACCAACCTGCCATAGCTGTGTAGAAACTTCCTGCTGGGGGAAAACAAAGCAAATTAAAAATAAAAATAAAAAAGCCCCACCATCAAAACAATGGGAAAAAAATCCTGAAAAAGGAAGGCCAGGAAGAAGGCAGGGTCAGGAGGAAACGTCTCTCTGTTCTGAAACAGTCTATAAAAGAGGAAACTGCAGCACTCTATCACAATACCTATGAACTGCAGCCCTCAGGATCATAAGTTACGTGTGGTTACACATCATCTCCCCAGCACTGACTCTCCTAACAACGGAATAAAAATATTTTGCATTTTTCCTCCCCTTTTCCTTTCCCCTTGGGGCCTAGTTCAAAGCTCTTCTGTCATTCTGGCAGCACAAAGTGATTTTAGGCAGATAAACCCAGCCCAGTAAGAGATACACCCTGTGCAGGGCATCTTGCTGGCACTGGAACATTGGCAGTGCAGAAGATTTGCAGTTCCCTGCCCCCAAATGAGCACAAGGATCAAGTGACAAATGCAAGGATCATACTGGAACAAGGCAGACCTGCTGCCAGACAACACCAGGGTACTAGAGTCCCTCCACAGTTATGTTTAACACTGCTAAACTTTTCTTCCCACCACCCAAGCCTTGCATCCCCCACACTTCACAGGGACATACCACCTTCCAGCAGGTACTGTGAATCTGGCAATTACCCTCCAAGAGCATTTTATTTCCACAGTGGAGTGAAAGAGAGTCCAGAGGTTCACCAACATCTGTAAAACATGTAACCACCAGCTCAGGAGAAAACCCAAAGCCTGGCCATTTGGAGGACCAGAGATGCAGACCATGCAGCCCTACACCACACCTAGGTACTCCTTGCTGAAAAAGGAGCAAGGACTCAGTGACTCCTCTTACAGCCTCCTGGCTGCAGATTATTCAAATAAAACACAGAGTGTATTAAGGAAACTTCCCTGTCTGACCATCCAGGAGCCACTCCAGGAGTCACACTGCCACCACACCAGGTGGACCCCAGCAAGGAGCTACTGGGACTGAAGTCACTTCGCACCAGGCAGCCCCAGTAACCTGACAGGTAGCCCACTGGTCTCCTGGCACAGCCCACGCTCACAGGCAGACAAGGTTTCCTTACCAGATCAGCCCTGGGTTTTCCACAGCATAGTCTCAGATGTCTGGATCCTTAGAGAAATTGTGGTACAGCAACACAAAAACAGCTAGCATTGGGCCCTTCAGGGAGGGACCCCCAACAAAGGCATTCCTGGCTTTTTATACTCTTACAGTTTGTGCACCCAGACAGTCTGGGGTCTTCCTGCTGAGTCATCAGCTCTTGCTGTATCCAAGTGCTCAGTCACCTGAACGATGCCAAAGGTCTCCATGCCCTTTGCTGTGCAAAGGGTTGGAACCTGGATATGGCTCCTTGCCTGGGGCTCCCACCATTTCCCCCCCACCAAGGGCACAACCTGCAGCTGCACACCCAACTATCAGCACTAAATGTACTCCTCAAGAACTGCCAAAGGCAATTAACTATTTTCACAGCATTGCATGGTCATCACACACCTCGTCAAAAAGCTGTTCTTAGGGGAATCTGAAGAAGTGGACCCCTGGTCTGGGATGCTGGCTCTATACACATTTTACTCTAGCTAAACACAGCACATTTTCTCACCCAAAAGCACTGCTGCCCTTCTCCAGAAAATCTCTCCCTCCTACTATTTCACAATCCTCAGGGTGACAACAGTTACACAAGAACAACTCTATAAGCACACGAAATGTTTACAGCTTCTAAGCAAAACTTTCCCAATTACAACATTCTCATTAGAGCACAGCTCTAAATCTTCATGGCACCCCGAGGCACACCAAACACCAGTTGCTGCATCTCGGTCCATTCACTCCATTGCACCTTTGCCCTGTCAGAGACCTACAACACAAAACATGACACACAAGTGAGCAGGGGGCTGCTTCCACATGTACATGCTGCTGTCACCTTGGCCAGCCAGGTAGGTATTTCCCCCATCTTGCCCACTAACTTAAATCTTGGCAGAAAAAGGGAAATAAATGGCCTTAACAGGCTGTCATCGATTTCTACTTTTTAGTAACCTAATACAGCACACCACCCCTTCTTAAAACAGCAGCAGGAGGATCTTCTACAGTTCTGGCATCTTAGTAAGACATTAACAAGATTGCTGGGCATCAAACGAGACTGCAGACTTTCCTTCAGAGCAGAGCAGGGCTCCAATTTACAACACAGATTTTTGTTCCCTATTCCAACTTGGCCATCCATCCCTGCCACCGATTGCCACCACCCTCAAAGCATAACTCTCCTTACTATGACAGGCACTCAGTGAACAGATGAGCCCAAGGGCACAGCACCAGAAAAAACCCTGCACCTGTGTGAACAAGAAATAGTAGCATGCAGTTGAAAAATCCTACAGACAAGACACTCAAAGGGGCAAATCCTCATTAAGACCTGGTGTTTATTTTCTGGGGAAGAGGTTACAGTAACTCCTCCTCTTAAAACTAGTCTACACCTTCATTTATAACAGTCTGCAAAGCAAAACACAAGCGGAGGACAAGAAGACGACCAACAGCCAGTCCCACAGGATACACTGTTATCAGCCGAGTACCACTGTAGCCAGTTGCCTTTTGCTTGCCGTTGCCAAGGAGCGAGTTCTAAGAGGCAACGCCACAGTTAGTTGCTGTGATCAAAAATCACTGCAGATATCATCCCAACAGCAGCAGCAATGCCATGAGGTCAGATCCTAACAGCTGCAAGACTCTCAGAGATGATCATTCTATGGTAAAAACATCCAGTATTTAACTGTAAACACTTAATAGCTACGAGACATTAGGCCCAACAAATAAAGCTGGAATCCTTCTCTGACACCTGGCAAGGTGTAGAAACTAAAAGCTGAGAAGCTCTGCAGGACAGAGGCCCAGGGCACTGGAAAATCCAATATCCACAACTTTGCCCTCACCCAGCAGGGGCACAGCAGCTGCAGAGGGTGCAGCAAGGGAGGAGAGGATGCTTGGGGTCCAATTCCCAGGGTGACCTTGAGGAAATCCCACAGTCTGTCCTTATTTCCACTTTCCCCATCCCCTGAATGAAGCACGATAACCTTGACCTACCTCAAAGAGGCACAGATCTGGCTTAGGAGAGTTTGGAAGGAGCTCAGAGGGGCTTAGATGCAGGACCCTGCGCCGGGACCAGGGCGCTCCGGGAATCCTACGAATCGCCCTAGAAATCAGAAGCAGCCCCGGCGAAACTCGGAAATCTCTTCCACCACGAAAAGCGGCAGCTCCGGGGCACCGAAGGGCTCGGTGGAACCGCACACGTGTCACCCGCAGTCCCCGGCGCGGGCAGGGAGCGGAGGACGCGTCGCGGCCGCAGCCCCCGCGCCCGGCAAGGACAGCCCCGCACCGCGGGGTCGGCCCCGGGCCCCGGTGCCGGCACAGGGACCCCCGCCCCGGCCACGAGGGAAGGGCTGCGGAGCCTTAAACCCCACAGGGTGAGGAGGGGAAGTGGCGGGTCAGGGCAGCCCGCAGCGCCCGGGGTACCCAGCGGGCCAGGGCCTCCCGCACCCCCGGGCCGAGGGGACGGCCCCCCAGGGACCGGCGGTGCGGGCAGGGCGCCCGGCACAGCCCCGAGGTGAGGGGCCGGTGCAGCGGCGGCCAGGCCGGGGGAGAAGAGTTTCACGGCGGCGGCGGCGGCGGCAGGAGGGGGGCCGTGACCCCCCGGCGGCGCCTCCGGAGGGCCGGGGAAGGGCCGTACCCGCACTTACCGGGGCGGTGGCGGCGGCTCCCGCCGGGGCCGGGTACGGTGCGGCGCGGGGTGCGGAGCTGCAGGCGCGGCGCGGCCCGGCCCGGCTCAGCTCTGCCCCCTCCGGCCGCGCTCGGCTNGATGCCATGCCGGGGCTGCCCCGCCGTGCCCGCCCCGCCGTGCCCGCAGTCCGCCCTCCCCTCCGAGCGCCCCCGGCCCTCCCCTCAGCCGTCTGTCGAGGCGGCACACGGGGCGAGAGGCAGTGTGGGGGGGAAATGACAAATCTGCCATCTGTACACGAGGGAATGGCCTGAAGCTGCGTCAGGGGTGGTCTAGGTTAGGTGTTAAAAAAGAGTTCTTCACCCGAACGGGCTCCCCAGGGAGGTGGTCACAGTGCCAAGCCTGTCTGAGTTCAAGGAGCGTTTGGACAATGCTCACAGGCCCATGGGATTCTTGGAGTGCTCTGTGCAGGGCTAAGAGTTGGGCTTGATGATCCTTGTGGTCCCTTCCAACTCAGAATGTTCTGTGATTCCCTGGAGGATAAGGACCTGGTTGGGTCACAGTGCTGTGCTGCCCGCTGCCCCATGGCCAAGGTGCCAGGCCACCCGCGGGTGCTGCTTCTGGGGTTCGCAGGCCCCACTGTGGCTGCAGGACTGTTATGGGGCCTGAGTCCTTGCTGGGACAAAGCGCACATGGGGACTGTTTCACCACGCTTTGTAAACTAAGCACGAAGGTAAGGAAGAGAGAAGCAGCCCAAGAGATCTCTGTGACTCTTGGCATGACCAAGTTTTTTGCTGTGAGGGCAGTGGGATTGCCCAGAAAAGTTGTGGCTGCCCCATCCCTGGAAATGTTCCAAGGCCAGGCTGGATGAGGATCTGAGAAAGCTGGTCTAGTGGAAGGTGTCCCTGCCTGTGGCAGGGGGCTTAGAAGCAGATGACCTTTAAGGTCCTTTCCAACCCAAATCATGCCATGATTCTATGACATCCACAGTTACAACACCACCTGGGAGAGAGGGAAAGATCTCCAGGGCAATATACCTGTAGGAACCTCCCTTACTGCTCACAGACACTTGGCACTGGCCAAAAAGAGACACAGTGAGCGTGTGGTTACCTGCTCTGCACCAAGGGCTCACCAGAGCTGGCAGAGCACAGATGCACAGTTATCCTGTGCAATGAATAGGAGATAATCAGAAAAGAGCGCCTACAAAGATGCTACCAGGAGCATGTAGGGCTAATGAGGACATTGTGTACATAGAAGAAGCGACAATTATGTGGAGTCATGTTGAACAGCCCAGAAGCATCACAGTTGTTCGTGCACCTGAAATGAGAGGAGCTTGTTATCACAGTCAGGGACCTGGAACCCAAGGTGAGAAGAAGATGTAAACCAGAGGCCAGTGAAGCGTCAGAAGACAACACTAATGAGTTGGATGTAGGTGAAAAGGAGGGTGTGCTGTTCAACCTGGGCTGGACAAAGCATGAGAAGATACAGCAGAGGAGGTGAAAAGCTCACTCCAAAAGGGTGGTGCCTGACCAAGGAAGGAGACCTGTATTCCGTGGCCATTTTATGGGTGTATATTGGATGAGCATTCAGCACAGAAGGAAAATGCAAGTGCTGTGGGCAGAGAGCTGCCAGCATAGTCTGTCCAGCCCACAGCCTTGTCTCCACCATGACCTTGGAAAAGCAGTCAACAGGGGGAGGGTTGCACGCAGGCTGCTGTGGCAGGCACAGATACGGTTTCTCCAGTTTGGGGAAGAGCAAAACAATGCGGGGGAGCTGCAGTGATTCTTTCTCACTCCTCAGCTGCAAAACTCCTTCTCACTCCTTTCTTTGGTGGTGGCACATCCCCGCTCTGCCCTGTTTTGCAAAGCCATCAATGGGTTTCACTGCGCTGTACCAGCTCCAACAAAAGCTGAACTGAACTCAGCAATTTTACTCAGATTTTACTGTTTATCACAGCATGCCATGCCATGCATGTGATGGTAGGACAGTACCATCTCCTAGCAAAGAAGGGGTTAACACTGTCCATCTCTGTGCTCCTCTTAGGAGGACTGCAATCACACGTTTTTATTTTTGGTTCTGCTGCATAAAAACAACAGCTCTTTGTAACCTGCATGGAGCAAAGGACCCTTTTCTTCCGGCAGGGCAGCATTTAAGAGAGGGCGTGAAAAAAGAAGCAGAGCAAGAAAGTTCACATTCAGCAAGTGCCAGGTTGTCAAGGTTTCCTTTGCTTTCAGACATAAATTTTTTCTTCTGACAGACACAAGAGAGATTTAAAACTGTTTGGTACAGAGTGGAGCTTCAAGAGCAGCAATGTCTGTGTCTGATACAAGGTGAAGAGCAAAGCTCAGGACCTCCTGTACAGGGCAACATTGTCATCATCATGGCATGCACAGGGGCATTATACCAAGTTTGTGCTTGGCTTCTCACAGAGCTCACCCTGTGTGAGTCTCTCAAAATCCTGTGCTGCTTTCAGCCTGGCTGCCAGAGTGGCCATGGGCTGGTTCAGCCCTGCAAGGACATGGGTCAAATTCAGTCTGCTACAAAGAAAGAGGCTTTCACGAGGTTGCCTTTTTCAGCTTCCTTTCCCATTTGTATTGTTTTCTGTTTCAATAAATCATTGAGTGCCAGTAAATCCCCAGGCACCTGATTGATGTGGTTCTTAAACCAACACTTAAAAAAGCTAAATTGGGCAAGATTGGTCACTGCTTCCTTGGCCCAGTGGCCATACTGGACATGATTATCAGAGCACTGGTAGACAATTTAACTGATAAATATTGAAGAGGCAGTAACATAATTAGCACTGGTCAACATCGTTTTCTGGAAAAATCAATCTCAGCTGAGCCTGATCTTGCTCTCCATTGGGACCAAAGGATTGTGTTGCCAAAGGTAACGGCACAGAGGTACTAAGGGAGGCATTCAGCATCTGACTGCTGAGAGTACAGCCAAACAGTATGAATAAAATGAACAGATTAATGGCTGGCCATCAGTTCGGATACTGAGAATCACCCAGAAACCACTGATGCAGCAGATCTGGTTTCATTTTCTGTGCAGATACTTCATATTACAGAAGTGAGAGGGGATGTGGATGCAGCTGGAGACTGAATGGGATGTGAGAAAAGGGCAGCTTTAACTCCAGCCCCAGCTCTGTTGTCCCTGAAAGCTCAAGGCTGCAAGACCACAAAGGTGAACCAGCATATACAGTCTGTCTGTCCCCTCTGGCCATTGCTCCTTGGAAAGAGGCTGTAGACATCTTCTTATCAGCTATTTGATTCAAATGCCTTAACAAATAGTAGGAGGGAAGTCCTTGAGGCTCAAGGCACACAGGGGTGTGTGTGTGTGTGTGTGTGTGTGTGTGTGTGTGTGTGTGTGTTAAAAAAAAAAAAAAAAGTGGCATTTTCTTCCCTTTGTAAGTGACTACTAGAGCTGCAGGGTTACTAATAGCTAACATGTAATGGACTGGCTTACAAAATGGCCCAGATCCTGCAACACATCCTGAAGGGCTGGCAACCTCCAGTAAGCACCAGCACCTCATCAGTGCTTAGTGCCTATGAGTCTCCATCCTCAGAGCTGCCTGGCACCCAGCAGCCCCCATTCCTGCCCACATGTCCACAGCATGTCCCACAGCAGCAGTGCCTCGGCTCCTTTGGCAGACAACACAGGCTCCCACGCTCAGCACAGAGAGCACAAGGGAAAGCACTCTCATGCCCTGTATGCTTATCTCCTGGATAAAACAGCAAGGCACTTTTGTTTATTGAGTGCTGATGAATGGCACTGTCTTGGCTGTGAGATCAGACTCCAGATCTCACTCTGGGCACAGCTGCTGGCAGGGAGCCCGCAGCTGCAGCCACCTATTGCCCCAGTGGCCTTTCAGCAGGGCTTTCCCCCTCTTCCCAGGGAGAAAATGGTCCACAGCATCCCAGTTATACACATCTGTCCCTGTGGAGAGGTGGCATTTGGTTTGTGGAGCACAGCAGGATCAGGAACATCACTTGTTTCGCTTGGGGTGTGTGGCCACACAGTGCCAAACAGTGAAGTTTGCTCCAGGATCTTTCAGCGTTCCTCACTCTCCACAGCTCATTTATTCATCTGCCCTTTCAGCAGTTACACAACGATGGGAAATCTGCAGCTGTATTAACCTGCTTTGCTGTTTTTGGTGGCAGAAAGGTAGGATGACTCCATCACACTAGGATGGAAGGGGAAACAGATGTTAAGGACTTTGCCATCGTGCCATAGGTTAGACAGCGTGACATCACGGAGAGTCACAGTTTCCCAGGCTTGCCACCTCACAAAGAGCTGCTGCCAGCTCCTTCAAGGCCATGTTATTTTGAGACCCCAAAAAAGCTGATGAATCCATTTGTGACTGCCTCTGCCTTCCAGACATCATTGATGCACAGCAATTGATACAAAATAGCCTGTTTAGGCAGGAGGATTTTTTTAACCCTGCCCAGACTGCGACCAAATAATCTGTTGAAAGGGATTTTTGAGGGGAAGACACTGTGTTTTCTTGCTCCTTTCAATGTACCATGTTGAAAGCTTTGGCAGGATTGTCACTCAGCCTGGTGCTTCTGCATCCCACCAAAGGATGTGACAGACCCCAGGAGACAGAAACTTGCAGTGTTGAGAGGGAGCAGCTACAACCAGTGTCACAACCCATGCTTGTTCTCAGTTCTGGCCTTGGGGAGATGCTAAGAATCACAAGGATTTCCACTTTTCTCCAGCCTGGAGGGAGGAAAACAAAACACATTTGTCCCAAATCACTGCAGCTTCCAGACGGAATGAAATCCTTTAGGGACTTGGCTGAAGAAGCAGCAAGGTGAAGATTTATAACTAAGCTTATGTCCTCCCCAGCTATCCTGTTACTCCCTCACCCAGCTTTCCTGTCCTACTTCTCACTGTAATCTAAAGCTTCTGTCCATCATCCCAACAAAGCATAATTAGAAGCCTAACCACCCAGGCTCATCAACCAGGTCCCTTCTTCACACAGTGGGGAGACATCGGCGCCTCCACAAGGGCTACAGCCACCGCCTGCATAAGCCCCACTCTCTCCTGGACATGCAGACCTACTTTTTCTAAACCTGGTGATGCTAAACACCTCCAGAAGACCAGGTCTGGACAGACCTGTTCTGGCAGAGACAGCACGGTTGGGACACATCTGGGGTTACTCAAGTGTGATCCTGTTCATACCCAAAGCTTTGAGCTCTTGCTGCTGCCTTGGAACTGTCCCACAGCTGCAGCTCTCTGCTGAAGACAAGGCAGAGCAGATGTTTTCAAGCTTAACATGAAATCCTGGCTCCCCCTCTGGACAGTGCTGCCTGGTTTGTTATGGGTCACCATTTAAATTCTCAGTCCAGGAGTGAAGCTCAGCCACATGGCTCTGAGAGAGGTGCAGGCAACAGCTGCCTCCTCCGACTCTGGTAAGCGTGTTCTCCTCTTATCCACAGGGCTTCAGCAGAAGCAAAATTTTCAACCATCTTGGTTTTCTAGAGAAAGCAAGTAGAGATGTCTGATCTGCCACCTCTGCCCGCTTTGTCCCTCCACATGCTCTGTTGCTGCTGTCTTACTCAACTCTTGCCTGTTCTAGGCAGCCCCAAATCTCTCGCTCCTTCCATGTAGGAATGCATTCAGCTTTCCATATTCATTTGCTTTTTAGAGGATCTTTTTTTCCACCAATTTAATCAATCATTTTCTGAGCACAACACTTACATTTTGGTCTCAAACATCTCACAGCAGAGTTAGCATTTGAACTATTCAGAGTGAGGAAAAAAAGTACCCACTTTTGCTTATTTGCAGGTGATGTTGGATTGTTTCATTTGGCGCCACCTAGGTGACAAACAGTGGATAGCAACAATCTTTTCACAGTCTTTGTCATTTCCCATGAGACATAATAGTTCGCCGTAAATAAAAAGAATTAAAAATACTATGTAGTTCTTGTCTGTGAGCATCCTTCCTGCCCCTTGCACATTTTCCAGTTCCACTATCTCCTGTCTGGAAAAGACAAGGACTGCACTGGTATCCAAAGAGCAAACCAAACAGAAGGGGCTTGGCCCCAGCCACCCAAAGCAAACTTCTGCATGAGTTCAACCTACAGACCTACAGCGGGACAGGAAGAGTAGAGGCGACATTTTCCATGGCCATGGTGCCTACCTGGTTTCTCTATTTCCCAGCCACCAAGCTCTTTCCATGTAGTTGAAAACTGGAACAAGCAACAGATTCTCCTAGTGAATTTTCAAGACACACAGATTTACAGAAAAATGGTACTTTAAGAACATACAGTTTATTTCTGCAGCGTTTAGGAAATGGACACACATATTAGCAGCAAATTAGCAGCAAATGCTGTTTCCTTCATTTTAACAATACCAACTGGTAAGCACAGTGGGCTCACTCTGAGGCAACCCTGGACTGGGGCTCTGATGCACCAGTGTCTGAAAATCAGCCCCACTCCTTTCCCAGTGAAAGCTACTCTTGCTTTAAAGGCTGAAAACATGCAGTGATCCTCCTTTGGGAGGAAAACAGTGAATTTAAGGACCATCAGATTTTCTTTTGCTTTTAAAAGCAACTGCAGTACAACAGTGTCAAGTATGGACATGAGTGTGTACTAAACAGCAGAACCTGGAAGTGGAGGGTAGTACATGGGAAACACATTGTTCACTTCCCAGTGCCACTTGGTCATTCTGCTGGAGATCTGCAAGTTTATGAAGTAGAAAAGGGTTTAATTATGAGCATTAAAGAGCTATGGATGTTACAGCCAAAAAGAAGGCTATTATCTTAGATATTCCTACCCCCAAACAATTTCTTGCTTTTCCTGGTAGAAATTTATTTGGGAGAATTTTGGATGCATCAGGATCATGCACAGTAAAACCCACAAAATCTGCCACATCATTGGTAGGACACTGTAAGGTGCATAATAGACACCAGGAAAAGCCTACTTACAAAAGACTACTCCAGTGTGTGATGAATTCCTGAAAGCAGCCAGAAAGGAACACCATCTTTTGATTAAAAAGATAAATGCCAAGTTACTTCTTTTGCTGCTACAACCGTCTATTGCAAGAGTTATCAGCATTTCCTGGCCATAGCAGTTACAGGTTTATGAAGGAGTTACTGTGTCTCAACGAGATTACTGATAAAGATAACACACCTCAAAATAACATGCTTTCCATTGACTCTCATCCAGCTCAAATATTTGCTGCCAGGTCAGCTGAAGGAAAGACTAGTTGGACAGTAGCTCTGATTTCACATCAGCACCTCCATATCCCCAGCAAGGTGCTTGCTTTGGTGTCACTTCAAGGAGAAAACCAGATGCCAGCAAGGTGGCCCAGCCCAGTGGCTGTCACTCAGCAACAAATACTGGAAACAGCAATACTTGTCTGGGGGAGTTCTTAACCTTCCTTAAGTTATCAGCCCAAATCCTGAAGACCTGTTCTGATACTGTCTAGGGTTTGGTATCTCCAGTCACCGGGCCTCATTGCAGCCCATATAGAGCATAACCTAAACAACCGGCAGTACCCTTCCTCTCTCCTAGCACCAATCTGTTACCTGGAACAGCTGTAGCTCTGCTGATGCCTGGATGAGCCCTTCATAGAGTTCAGCCTTCCCAATCCCTTATTCCAGCATTGCCTAACTCAGCTGTGCCCTGGCCACCACAAATGGAAAGCTAAGTGGAACCTAGCTTCATCCTGCTGTAGCTGTGGGTGCTACCTTATGCTACCTGTAGACTTCCTTAGCCTAGTTTTTCCTAGACAAAAAGCCTCCTGCACCTTTGCCAAAGGCCGGGCTTACCCTACACACTCTCCTCTCCAGACCAGCCTTGTTGCTCTCTAGACCTGCTCCACCTGAGACCCAGGCATATGCTCAGCTCATGTCCTGAACGTTGTTTCCCAGCCTAGCCCCACTGCAGCAAAGCCAAGCTCCAGGGTTACCATTAACTCAGCTGCAGTCTGTCCTGCACTTTGCAGCCAGCAAACAAGGGCTCTTCTCCAATTTCTGCACAGCTCACCAGTGTCTTTCTGCCAGAGATCCGTTTTTGTCTAACTTCTCAAGACATTTATGGATTAGCCAACCATGATGTGGAATAGTTAAGTGCCTATTTTATTCCCAGTGAGAGCAATATGCCCAAATGCATCTCTCCAGAACTGGAGAAAAGAACAAATACTTTGCTGGTATACATCAAGATTACAGACAAGAACATATGACACAGAATACAAGAGAAAACCTACATGCAAAAAAGAACTGCTGACTTGAACCCAACGTAAGACTTGAGGACAGCACCTAAAAAATCAGATCTGAGGAAGCTCCTAGGTCCAAGGTAACAACTCAAGTCTTTAAGTCCTTGTCGAGTGCTCTAAACTGTACACTAAGCACTCTGTGGACTGACATAGTAGAATGGCTTTAAATGAAAAAAAAAAAAAGCGCAGAACAATTTTATGCTTTTCCTTCAATAGTACTAATGGCAGGTCTGAAACAGTATCAGGGAAGCCACTGAGGATTCTTCACAAGGGGAAGAAAACACCAGGATTTCTCCAACCTGCAACTGCAGGTTGACTTTGGTTGTTGCAACACGGCATTTTTATGCACACTTGATTACTGTGAAGAACAGCCCTTTAAGTAATGCTTACAGAGCTATGCTGAATTCAAACCTGTCTTGAGAAAGTATTTGCTTCGATGACAGTAGACTTTCAAAAAGCTCGCATGAGATTTTCCACTGCCATGAGTGGGTCATTAACTGAGGGCCATTATGAGAAGAAGAACAGGAAGAGAAGGACACATCAGTAGTCAATGACTGAGCAGTTAAAAGGTAGTAAATGCTTCTAGCCTTATACAAGATATTCAGACTGAAAAACTGGGAAGTTAACTCAGCACAGTTCATGCCAATCCCACAACAGTGCCTATTTCACAGCTGGTCAGTCCAGCGTTTAAAATGCAAATTTAAGTCATGCCTTTCACCAAACTTCAGGAAGGGTCACATCTTCACTACTACACAGTCATATTTCACTTGGAGGATATGAGTACCATCCTTTTGAAACTGCAAGGGAAATTTTACTTTCACTTAAATTAGAGTCTCTCCCAGAACAGATTATGGATTTTTACTTTTTTTCTGTAAAATAAAACTGGAACTTTGACAAAGATCAGAAGCATGTGGGTCTCATCTAAAAAGCCCGGCAGGTGCAGCAGCCTATTTGTTTCAAAACAGCTTTTGGAGCAAAACTAAAAAGCTAGAGTAATTTTGCTAAAAATTTTTTAGCAAATTGTTTTTTTCTCTCTCCCCCACGAATACTTATGTTTTGTTTTGGAGTTAAGGGAACTAGAAGACATTTGGCAGAAAATCGGAAACATTTTCATGGAGAATATAATTCACATTTTCCTGTGAGCAAAACACACCATTAACAGCAATAGCTGCACAGTCCCCACCACACCGCAGCCCTTCATAACATGACTGCACCTTCACTCTCCCATCAACCACTGGAGCACAAACAGACCCAAATGCTCACATCCAGTGTTTCCAGCAGAACACAGTTTCAGGAGTAAGTTACAAATAAATACAAGGAACATGAATAATAATTCATGGAACACTATGTTAGCCACTACTCAACTGACGATTTTAGTCTCTAAATTTCTCTATGCTTCTGAAAGCTAAAGCTCAAGGTCAAGAAGTGGAAGCAGAGAAAAGGCTCCTAAATGCACTCTAAACTTCCTGGGATGAGCAGAAATGGCATGTGAGTATAGACCCAAGATGCTCAGTAGTCTGCTCACAAGTAAATCAATGCCCAGCTCCTCAGAAAGACACTGGCCCTTGAGATGGGAACATCCCAAAGACACTGACACGCTGGGTTCACAGAGGGACCCTGTAGGAAACCCGTTTTTTTCTGCTAGGTGCTACACTGTAGCTATTGCAGAGTCCTCTGTGCTGCTCCCCTGCTCCAAGCCCACCCGGCGGATGGACTCGCTGTATTTCTGCCGTCCCAGGTTGATGATGGTTTCAACCTCATCAGCGATGTCCTGGCGGCCACTCTCTTTCATGGCTTTAATCAGCTTGCTCACACAGTTAGGATCCCCTGAGTTCTGCTGAGCCCACGAAAAAAGCATGCCCAGGATCTGCTTATCAAGGTCCTCTCTGAAGAAGGGAAGAAGTACAGGATTAAGCAACACACTCTCCTGACTGGCAACCCAAAGAGCCCTTACCTAAGTCCCAGCCCATGGATAGAGCCCCAAAGAAGCCATCCAGACACACAGCGTACTCAGTGGGCCTGCCTCTTCCCTACCCGTCTTAGAGGAGTTGCAGTTCCTGCACGAAGACTTATCTATAAAATATTTTCCTAAAGGAAATAATAAATTAAGGCATTCTGCTTTTGAATATAATTTCCCCACAGGAAGAGTAGTTTGATCATAACAAATCTAATTCTCTCCTACTGCTCTGGCTTTTTGGTCAGACTGCATGCCCCATGATGTACCACAAGCTCTTTTTGAATACAGATGATATTCACAATTAAAGCCATAGATCATTGCTCATTGAAAGAGATGGAGTCTGGCCAGGAATCCAGATTACAGAACAAAACAGGAATGCAACTCAGCTGAACTACAAAGCTCATCAGGTTTGTTATTTCCCAATTTTGTTTTTCGAACAAAAAGCTTTGTTTTATGATGGCAAGAGAAAATAATCAGTTTTCCATTATAAAAGGCATTATTTTGAGAAGAACCATTGGTCAACCCATCTTCTATCCAGTGAAACAATTACAGTGTAAAAGCTTTCAATTAGCCGAGCATTAATTTATATTATTACACTGCAGATAGACAGATGCACAGATACATAGATAGATCAATAGAATGAACGTATCACTGTTGGTCACTGTGTCCTCTCTCACCTGTTATTGTGTCCTATACGCTCAATCTGCTCATAGGATAAGCCCAGGTTGAGGCCGATGGTCTGCCAGTCAGGTCCCACACGCCGGGCAATGCTCAGCAGGTTTGCCTGTGTCAGGTAGCCAGTCTCGGCACTGCCCAGGTTCAGCGGGGGGAAGGAGAAGCCACACAGGAGACTGGCATTCTCATCCCAGCGGGGTTTCAATTGCTGTGCCGCAGAGAAGAGAGAGAAAGAACATTCTTTCACCTACAAATTGTTTTCATAGAGGACAGTGGCTGGCCGCTCAGTCTCCACACTGAAATTTCCTTCCTCCCACTGGGGAGAAAGGAAGTTCTTGGGGCTGAAGAGAAACTTCCTTTCCTGACTTTACAGCGCAGTTTAAAATAAGCCATGTCTCCAAAGTGTATTTGCCACAGCAGTAAGAGAGCACTTAGTCTAGATTTGTAGTTGAGGTTGCATGTGTCAGAAAGAGATGTGAGATCATGGCATGTGATCTGAAGGGAAGCATTCAGCCTACCGAAGTATTTATTGTTTTAAGCTTCTCAAAAATCAATTAAATTCCATAAGCAAAAGTTGCATTTCTCACTGTAACACATAGCCTGGACTTTAAAGCTCACACCAGAATACTCACATTTGATGTCTGTATTCTAATCCAGCATAATTACCTCATCCTAGTCCTTTCTTTTTTCCTGCTGCATGAGCAGTGTGACTAAGAAATTTATAAACAAAACAGACACTTCCCTTAATTACAGCAAGCTTCCTTGTGTTCTACATCCCTCATTCATTCAAAGGATCCGCCCTCTCTGACCACCCATCCAACAAGCCTATGCTTGACAGGCAAGATGACAGGAGAGATGGAGACCACTCCCAGCTACTCATGTTTCTCATTTCGGAAGACCTCACTCACAGGGAGTGGGAAATCTCCACCATGACCTGGTTGGGCAGCTCTTTCTTGTGGTCATTCATCGCATCCCTTCTCACAGAGGAAAACAAAATCAGCTGAGCAGGAAGGCCATGCTCTTATCCCATCTAGATTGATTTTTCTGTAGGAGGCAACTCACAGGCAGTTTGATGGGCAGAGTAGCAAGCCAGAGGGAGTCTGATCCTTTCCTCCTCCTGCTGGCATCTTCAGGGATGTTCTCCGGAACTGCCCCTCGGTAGAAGGAGACCTTTGCAAACAGAAAGCATTCAGTGAGGCTCCAATTCAAGCACAGTGGCCAAGCCTATCTTTTCTGTCTGGGAAGGAATGAAATCAGCATTCTCACCTATCCTCAGCCCACAAATATGGCCTCTTAATTATGTGCAACACCCCAAGAATTAGCACCAGGAATGTAAGTCAGAGCTAAGTGATGAGTGATCCTTCCAGACTACTCTTCTTGATTATTCAGGGTTGAGTCAGTGAAATCCAAAACCAGAGAAAGAGGGGAGGAAAAGAGTCATGCACCATACTCAGAGATTATTATGAGAAGTATTGTAAAAGCAATTATGATGAAGGAGGGAACAAAGTCAGCGTAACTGGTTGTTCACCTGGCCTTTTACAGCTTGGCCTTTCCTGTCCACAGGGGAGGTCACATATACTTCCTTCATGTTCTTCAAGTGGGAGTAAAAAATAAATGACAGACGTCCATCCACACAGTCTGGGCGATCTGTGCAGAGAAGCAGCAAACACTCAACTTGTGGAGGAAAGTGTGCAGCTTTTCAAGCCTGGCCAACAGCCCATCATCCAGTAGCAGCCTCCATGCTACTAACTACTCCTTCTGCTCACAGCTGAAAGAACTGCAACCCTTCCTTCCTCACTGAATGACACACAAAAGCAGAAAACACTGACTGTGGAAAAAGCAGGTCCTACAGGTGAAAAAGGAGAATAGCCACAAGGTAGAGATCAAGTTCAAGAATGGAAGAAGGCAAGGCAGGATGACACATGGAGTCAAGTTCATCTTTGATGCTTCCTTCCCATCTCAGTCCCTTGGATATTATGCTGCAATAACACTCTGTAATGCACAAAAATAGGTCACCCATCTCATCACCATTTCTGCAGGGGTGCAGAGTAGAGATAAAGGGAAAAAATATAACCAGGTACAACATTCATGTATGTAACTATCTGGAAATTAAGTTGGAGTGAAGCCTTAATCAAGATGGGGAGACAGACTCTGGCCTTATCAACTCTACAGAAAGACCAGTGCACTTTAAGTTGTGTTTAATTTACACCAGTGAAACTGAGCTGTGTGTTCAAGTTTTGCAAAAAATGGCTCATTTTTCAGCTGTAACAGGTCCAGAAACATTGGGACATAAAATATCTTGAGTTTTTGTCCTGCTCTCTCTTTCCTTCTCTTCCAGTGGCTCCAACAGAGGGCATTATTTGCTCTGGATTATTACAGAAGTAGTTTGTCAAAAAAAAAAAAAAAAAAAAAAGCTTTATATGTGTTCTCTCAGAAATGGGCAACACGAATTAGATCACCGTGGGCATTTCAGTATGGTGTCTAAGATGCCAGGAAAAGGGCATAGCTGGCTGCAGAAGCAGGTCAGTCATAAAATAAACACATTTGGCTATTGCCCTCTGCAGGTTTACAAGAGCATGAGAGGAAATGAAAGTCTGCAAACAGCACTTTCATTGGGAAAAGCAGACACAAAAGTGAGGTGACCAGAGAATGCGACAAAGTCATGGGTTGGCTGCTATGAGTAGTGGGTGAACTGGAGACAGAGAGGAATGTCCTGGATGAGTACAGCCCCCAGCAGAAACGTGCCTGGGGCCAAAGTACAAGAGGTGGAGTGCAGCAGAATGAGCCCAGTACTGCCATACCCATGTCAATGCTGATGCCTCGCTCAAAAGTTGCAAAAAATTGCTCTCCCTCAAACATCTCCACCACGTCGGATGGCTCAGGTCCTCGATAGCGTTGCTGCAGCTTCTTCACCACTGGGTCAACCTGACAAGGATTACAACACAAGATACCATGTTTGGTCTGAAGCATATCTGTCCCCTGGCCCATGTACCTACACTCATGATGTCCTCTCACTCACCTTCAACAGGGGAAGATCATTTAACATGAAAAGGATGTAAACAAATGAACAAACACCATCCCTCTCCTATCCCATGTACATTCACTACAGACAAGGAAGTGGTGCTTTGAGTTTTGTACCTCTCCTATTTCTCCTCTCAAGTAAAAAGTAAACAAGCCAATGTGGACTAACAAAGAGAGGCTATCCCAAAGCTGCCTTTAAAAAAAGAGTATTTTCAGCAATGTATAACTTTTAACAGGTCAGTACCCTTCAAAGACAGGGAGGGATTTACTTGCTACCATATCCCCCTTACCGTATGTCATTAAAAGACCTTTTCTCTGCAAAAAGACACATGCTACAATAGCTCACAGCTGAGGAAACCAAAAGTTCATTTTGGCTTTGCAGTCTGTGATCACAGCAGCAGACCTGGGGTGTCAGAGGCAGTGCAAGAGTCAGCTTAGGCCAAACTGTCTATTCTTCTATTTGTAACAGTAAACCTCTCTCATCCCATGACCACCCTAAGCAGGAATACAGATGCACCCAAGCCACAATCTCACTGTGAGTATCATTGCTTTCTATTCTGGAGATAATTTTAGCCCACAACCCATGATACAAAGAACCCTTGCAGATCCTTGTGTCCACAGGTCGTTTCAATACAGGAGAACAAATAAAGAGAAGGAGAAACCAAACCAGAGGATTATGTAGAGCTGGATATGCAGCCCAGGACTGGCAGTCTGATAACAAAACATAACCCTCACCTCACCGAGCTGCACTGCCTGTCAAGATACATGTACACAAACACAAATGCACACTCTCTTTGCTGACACCTAAAGCAACACTGCTCAGGGCTGATACCCTAGATCAGAGGCAGCAGAAGAGAATGCATGAGTGCTTCCCATCTCCCTCCCTACAATGTCAGCCAGATTAGCTCAAACTCATAGCATAAACCAACCTGATGTTGCACTGAAGCAAGGGAGGGGTCATATGTTCTGTCCACTGCTTGAACTGTAAACAGCAAGGAACATTGGGAAGAGTACCATTTCTAACCTCTCCAGAAGAAAACAAAGCAGTGCTGCTGGCCACACCACTAACCCATGTCAGACAAGTGACGTGTAAGCTTTAACCTTGACTTAAGTTTAAGCCAAATGTTTTGCCTCATGTTTGCTGGATGCTAACAGCATACACACGGCCAGTAACTGTGGCTCAGCTGATTTTAGCAACCCAATCCCCAGCAGAGGAAATCAATGCATGGCATTTACCACTGCATAGAATGAGGTTTCCTTCTTCCCTCAGCTCCCCGTGAGTCGGTATCACACCATGAACACTGTGGTGACAGCACACCCCAGCCATGACTCTGGAGCAGTAAACAGGACCATTTCATGCACTGCTGCCCTTATATTCTACAAAGGGAGGCTCAGGAAGCTCAGGAGCAAGGCAATGGAACCCAGATCAGACCTTGTGCCTGGGGACACACTGTAGCAGGACTTGCTCGGGGTCCTTCTTCCTCTGCAGCGCAATGAAGTTCACCTGGTACAGACGCAGCCGCTCATAGACCTTCCTGGCAATGCCTTCAATGTAGGTCTTGGTGGTGTACCACAGCCAGTACCTGGCAGATAAGGAATTAAGAAAAAGGAGGGATCCTGTTCAGATAGAAACACCACTGTCACATCCACAAGATTGCAAAGAGTGATGGGTAGAGACAAAGTGCTAAACTGGACCTGCCTTGCAAATGGAAAAGGGAACATATAATGGCATGACCTCTGGTCTGAGTGTGGGAAAAGCAAGGTGGAGGAACACCACATCTTTTCATCAGGACTAATCCTGCACTTACCAGGAGAAGTGAGTGACTTCAAACACCGCATAAACATGGGTGAATTCCAGTACCACCTGATTGGTAATGTCATCCCAGGTTTGGCCCTCCAAGTCACCATGGAGAAGATGCAGCCTTGATCGATCCAAATTTAGCCCTAGAGACAACAACGATCAAGAGATGCTATATGCAGCAGAAGCCTTTATTCACTGTTTTACAAATCCAGTTGCAGGTTTGGGGGATTTACTTTTTAAAAGCACCAAATTAAGGCTAATGGCCTTCATCATCCAGCACTGAACTTTGATCAAAGAAGAGCAGCAATAAAAGTACCAGATTATCCCAATGCTTTCAGGATATTCTGGAAAAGTATGCAAATTAAACTGATAGTGTGCTGATTTCCACTAACAGATTCATTAGACAATTCTCATCACCATAATCTAAGATTATTAATTAAGTTCCATCTCTTTCTAATACATATCTCACAGACTTTTCAATCCTGATGCACTTCAGACATACAAATATCAAATAGTGTTATAACAAAGACCATATCACATCTGAAAACATTTTACTTCTTCACAAGAAAGCCAGGAAAGGTCAAAGAAAATATGAATTAGGAGCCATGGGGTACTCAGCAAACAGAAGAATCCCTGGCATGACTGAGGCTGGTTTTAGCAGTACTGAGAGTGGGATATGGCTTAGCATATCATATGCAGTTTTAACTGCAGTGGCTCAGCACCTGAGCCATTAGCAAGGCAAAGAGAAGGCAGACTCCCAGAGTCAACACCTAAATTTCCTGCTTCAAGTTATTACCAGTCATGAATCAGAGTCTTTTTACAAAGCACCTCCTCGGCTGGCAGGAGTGCCTCTCCAATCCACCATATTAAAACCAGCAGTCTAAATACACATGCATTTTGACAGAGAAATCCATTTGCCAAGGCCATTCTCCCAGCTTGTCTGGTCTGTGAAGCCAAGCACCGGTCTGATGGACCTGAACTAGCTTCAGCTCCCGCAGTGCTACATCACCACTCACTCAGCAGACAGACTTTGCTGTTCCTGCAGGAAAAGCAGCAAGCTTTATAACCAACAGGAGAGGCAAACAAAACTCTCAGCTTGCCATTTGTGGTTTTCCACATACAGCATTTCTCTTTGCCAATTTCAGGAATAAACTGACCTGTGACCCCGGGCGGTAGGGGCAGCTGAATTCTCACTGGCTTGAGAAAATCCACCAGGGAGTCCTGGGAGAGGCAGAGCAGGGGACTGGCTAGGCACCCTTCCTTGGCTGTGATTTCGTCTATCTCTCTTGCAGAGACCGGCAGCACCTGGACAAGGCAGACAGCACAGTGAGCAGAGCAGTCAGGAACCAAATTCCCACATCGCTCACTCAGCTCCCCCAGCACCCAACAGGCAAATGCTGCTCCTGCCTCAGGACCCAGTGAGAAAGAGAAGAACAGTGAACTTCGGCTGAAGTCTGGCAACCTGGGAAGCTGGGCCAGACCAAGATATTACAATACCATTTAGCATTATCTAGCAAGTCTACAGAACAATTCATTTTAGTGGAGTGGCTTTACAATTAGAACCACAAATCTCACTGAGCTGTTTTGCCAGGCTCAGTTTTGCAGGGGAAAAAGAGGCAAAATCTCCTTGTGTTCCCTTTATAGCAGCTACCTGCTGATCTGCTGGAGGCCCCTTTCCCACAGAGGGCAGTTTGCAGCACAGCCCATCTGGCAGGCAGGGAAGCTAATAAAGAAGGTGATCTGAGATGGGTCAGCCCATGAAGCATCCATATCAAGCAGGAATGACCCTAGGGCAGACATCTCGAGTTCAATTCCTGTATTTGGCATGGGACAACAGCTGCACCACAGCTTACCAAAGGCTGTTTTTCAAAGCATGCATACCTGCATCTTGACACTTCGAGGTTCTTTGGTGACTCCAGGAGGAAAGACCACTTTGATGTCTGGATCCACACTGGAAAAGAGCAATGTCCCCTCTGCTGGCACTTTGCATTCATCTTGCACCAGTCGAGACACAACAAGAAACCAAGAGAAGTGGAGGACACTACAGTGAGCCACCGGCCCCTGAAACAGAATGCAGAGAAGAAAATACAATTTAATACAATAAAGGCAGGAAAATAAGTACCACTATCAGCCAAGCAAATAAAAGCACTAGAACAGGGATGAAGCATGGCAGGCTGCAACTCACCACCTTCAGGAGACATACCTCCATGAGACAGGAAACCTGGAGCTGAAATCCACTACATTTTATAATAGCTATCAAAACACAGCTCATGGGATGTTTCAAACGGACTCACTTTTGGCTGGGCAAAAACAAAGAGGAACAATGTGTGTCACTGGTCATTTCAATCTGCTCACCATTAATTCTCTCTTCCACTCCACTGTCGTTCTCAGATCACTCCAGCTCTGCCCACTGAAGGTCCGAACTACCACCTCATGCCAGTGAAGGGTTTGAGGGGAGACAAACGGCATCCAGATCTGCACCTCCTGGCAAAAAAAGCATTGCTGTGAGACACCAGTAGAAAGGATAAAACCAAGCCCAGCTCTGCTTCCTGTGCAAACAAGAAGGGGGAGTATGAAGCATGGCCTGTATGCAGGGAGTGGAGGAATCTACTCTACCCTGCAGCCTCCAGGGAGGTGACAGGAGATGTCAGGTCCACTATGGAGTGTGACGGCAGGAAAAGTTCAGCAGCTTCTGGGCAGAGAGGGCAACGCAACTTGTGCAGTGAGCTGCTGTTAGCCATGATTGGGCTGGTGGTGTATCTACTCGCCAGCTTGAATTAAAACCACACAATCAGACTTTTATAGAAGGATGCAAACCATTCTCCTTGCAGGCTAAGGGCAGAGGCTAAAACAGCATTTATCCTCTGGCACAGCAGTAAAGCTGTGAGTGAGAAAGGTTACAGCTCAGCTCAGCCAGGAGCAGTGAGGAAGGCAAAGGCGCCAGGCCATCACAGCACCAGAGAAGCTGGCTGGGTCCTTTCTGAGTCTTTGCAGTGAGACTTCTTTGACAGGCAGTCCTGCAGATACTCAAAAGCAGCAGTTATGGGGGTAGCTGTCTCAAAAGTCCCAAAAGGCTCTCTCAGAAGACTCTGCTGAGCTACTGCAAAGGCAGATTCATCAGGAGGTAACCTCGATATGTCCTCACCTGCTGGAATTTGACCCCATGAGGCTGCAGCTCCAGGACTGTACTCAGCAAGACATCATGGTGTCTTAGCTTTACCCACTTAGGGTCTGGTTCAAGGGATTTGAAGCAGATCTGCAGAGGATCAGAGGCAGCCCCCGGTGGAAAGAAGAAAATGATCCCACAGGGGAGGAACACTTCGCAGCCTTCAGAGGTGACAGTAAAGCTTCCAGAAGAAAAACATAAATGTTTGATACTGTGAAATGACCTCAGCCCTCCAAAAATCAACAGAACCCCATACTTGTGTCTGACTGGCCTACTGAGGCTATAAGCCTATACATTCCTGTAATACAGCATTCACCAATCTTGTCTGGGACCTTGTCACACCCCAGTAATTTAAGTTCTTCATAACAGAAGCTTACCTGTTCTCGCCTAATGAAAGGAAGAGTCTTCGAAGGCCTCTAGCACTGAATTCATCTGTGGCAATAAGAAGGTTTGGGTAGGAGGAGAAGACAGAGGTTACTTAAACCAGGGTTGACAAAAAACACTGAATAGTTTTGGCTTAATCCTAATCTGACAGAAGACACTAATGGAACCCTGATCACACTGCAGGGGGCTCCAGAACAAGCAGTGGTAGGAGGATGGCAAGAAGCCTAAAGGTCCCAAGACATACTGGAAATGGTGACTCTCCCCCAGGGAAACTCAGAAGCAGAGGAAATTAGGAAATAGTTCAACCTACCAGCCCTGCAGCTCTCAGGGCAATGTTTGATTGCCTGGGGCCACTCCTGGGAATCAGTGCTTGCCCATGTGAACATAAACAGCATTGGGAAACCCTAGTGAGATTTCTACTCATCCATCATCTTTATGTTGGGCAAAGAGCTGCTCTTCTGCAGCCTGTGAACCACAGGAGAGCAGGAGGCATAGCAGAATGACCTCTTACTGCTCTTTGAGCTTCTAGCATGAGCCACCACAGCTTTAGGGCCAAGCAGCAAGTCCAAGAACTGGCACTCACTTCTGCTAAAAAGGCTGAACCCCTTTAGGGACCTCACCTGATCCATTTCCCATGAATCCCATTTTCACTCCCACTGTAAAACCTTACTGAGAAAGTCCAGTTCCAGGGATCACTGAGCCCTTCAGACCAGGCTTCGGCTCATAAAAGCATAATTAGTACTGTCTGTATCCTTACAACCTAATAATAATTCCAGATAAATAAAGATTCCCCCCTGCTAGTCTTCTCTAATCCAAACCCATCTACACCATGCTGGGACGAGTGAGGGAACAGCTGGGCAGAACACACAGCAGCAGAAGCCTTGCAATTACCAGCCTGCAGGGATGGTTCAGTTTCTCCTAAGGGATTGCCTTGGAGGCACACGAATGGCAAGGCCTGGATCTCAGCGGGGATGGCACGGAGGCAGTTGTTCCGCAGATCAAGTCTGGACAAGCTGGGCAGGCTGGCAAGTGAGGCCGGGACCATCACCAGGGAATTGCTGTGGAGACGCAGCCGACGCAGAGACTTCAAATTGGCTGCAGGTTAGAACAAGAAGTGACTCCCCACCTGTGCTGTTAATTATGTCGCACGTCAGCTCTAGCCCCCCCCTTCCTCATCCCATGTACACACATAACGAAGGAAAAGCGCAAAAGCCCAACATCTCTATAGCTCACAAAATAGGGGGGTGCAGGGAATTAGCTGAGATGGTCTGAAAAGCTCTATCCTCAGCTTTTCAGCACCCAGCAATGAGTGTGGGTGTAAGACACTTCTGTGACAGCATCAAAACAACCTCGGGGACAAAGTAATACAGGACCCAAGAGCCAGGAGGCTGGGCAGCAGAAGTCAGAGCCCCATTCCGTGGACTGGTCCACACCGTACAGTGTGATTCCAAGCCCAGATTTGCATCCCATCAAACCCCAGCTCTTCTGTTTCCAGTCCCAGGTGCTACCCAAAATCAGCCAGACCAGATCCTCAGCTATTTTAAGTTGTATTGAGATCTTAGCAGTGTTGCTGATTCACAGAAACAGAGAGTGTGGTCCAGAGAGTCATTAATGACTGAACCAAGCACGTTTCTTCGGGATTTCTCTTCCAATTGTGTCCAACATGCTAACAGCTCTGGGGACAGAGATCAAAGGCCTCAGAGGTCCTAGGCTATACCAAAAGCTTGGTAAGCCCATGTCCTTCTTTTTCCCTATAAAATACATACCTAAGGAATCTGGGATGCTCAATAAGCAATTCCCAGAGAGATCCAGCTCTGTGCAGCTGTGCAGATTCCCAATTTCTTCAGGAAGCAATTGCAAAACATTTTCTGAGAGATCCAGGGTCTGCAGCATTGACAGCTCCCCAATGCTCTGAGGTAAGCCCCTCAGCCGATTTTTCATAGCAGAGAAAAAAGTCAGCTTGCTCAGACAGCCAAAGTCCTCAGGAAGTGCCACTAGGCTGTTGTGGCTCACCAGGAGCACCTGGAGGCTGGGGAGGTGAAGAATGCAGCTCGGCAAGGTGGAGAGTCTGTTGAAGCTAAGATCCAGGTGGGTGAGACACCTCAGGTTCCCAAACTCTGGTGGCAAGCTTGTCAGGGAGCCATGCTGACAGCAACCAAACTCATCCCTAGCACGGCCACCTGGGTGTGGAGGGAAGTGGAGGAAGAGGTCAGCATGCTACAGGGATACCTCACCATCCTCATGTGTGCTGAACTCATCTGGAGTCAAAGCTCAAAACGAGTCAGGACACCACACACATCTACCACCCTTCAGCAAGGTGGCCCATACAGCTCCAAGCCTTCCACTCTCCTTCCCCACCTCTTCCTCACCAGCATCAGTGGCCAACATACAACACTCTATGGCTTAAGGAGGTATCCTTGCCCTCAAGGCTTTGTCCATGCTGTTGAGAAACAAACAGCCCAGAGGACTGAGATCTGCCCTTGCAAGACTGGAGGGCAGACATGGGGTAAGCAGTGCAAATGTCAGGGAAAAAGAAGGCAATTCAGTATTGTGTAGGTCACACAGCACAGAGAGGAAGGACACACGTCCACCACCCCAGCTTGTGACACTCAATTTGGAGAAGGGCTGTACCCGTGGAAAACAATTTGAGCAAACAAAAGGAAACTTCCGAACTTCTCCATTTATTCATCTTTTCCTAATCCCCCTCCACTGTGTTCTATTTGTATCCACATACAGCAGAGGGCACCAAACATTTTTTATGCTGCATAATGGTGCAAAATGAGAACAAACAATAAGACACATTGCACTTTGCACATAAGAAAATCTTAGTGAACTATTTTATTGCACTTCAGGATGCTCAGGGTGTGTGTATATCTCACAAAATGGGACTAATAAAACGTACTGCTATTATCATCACCTTAGCAAAGGAGGAAAAAAATCTCAAATTATTCACATGAGAAAACTGTGGCAGATATAGAAATGAACCTCAATCTTATCAGTTTTAAGCCAGAATGCTGAATTCTGGCCACAAACTCCCTCCTTTTTCTCTCATCTATTTTAAAAATTCCACCTCCCAAAGAGAAAATTATTTGGTCTGATATAGAAATTATATCACTTGTATTGAGATCCTCCCACAAAAAAGGGATGAGAAAGTCAAAGAATGATCTAAAATTTATAGCTCTAACAGTTACTACACTTCTTTGCTAAATTACATGCATGCTTAAATAAAATGTGGAACAGCCTCTTCTGGTCTTGAACTCTGCTAAACCTACAGTCATTGGTGGTAAGCAAGGATTTAAGCATGGATTGACTCAGATGGAAATGCAGAAAAGACAGCTAATTATACTCCCAGAAATGAAAGAGGGGCTGAACATTTACAAAAAAATCCAGCACCTTTCAATCCCCTTCTTCTTGAATAATTGCAAAAAATGCTCTTCTTAAAGAGAATGGCTAAAGAAATTGCTGCCATCCTCAGCATCAACCCAACCAGACTCCAAAAACTGGTCCCCAGGCAGCTGTCGAAACAAAGGAAGGAAACAGGAGTCTAGAAGCTGTATCTTGTTGAAATCTGCATGCAGGTCTGAGCAAGGCTAAGAGCCAAAGCTGAAGTAAGGGGCACTGGAACAAAACACTTCCAAGGGCAGTTTGCCCTGCAGGTGTGGAGAGAAGGATTAACAGAAAATCTGAGCCTAGAAAAGTTGGATGGTGATGAGCCGATTTACCTTTCAGCACCAGGGATTTCAGGTGCTTCAGATGAGGAAGGCTGTCCAGTGTGGAGCCAATAAGGCAATCATTGGTGCTGAGACGAAGGAACTCGACCTGGACCACCTCTTCCCGTTTCTCCTTCAACAGCCAGAGGAAATGGCAGCACCCGTTAGGATAAACATCCAGGTTCAGTCTGTTGGCTGCAAGGCAGGAGCCAGCGAGCATAGGAGCCCCCGAAGTCCCCTCCCCGCGCTCGTCGCTGAGCCTCAGCAGCTCTGCCATCTTCTGCATTTCCTCCATGGGGTCTGGACATGCTCTGACTTGCCAGGCAGGCAGGAACCAGCGGCACCACGAGGCAGCGGGGACAAGAAGGAGGAGAAAAGATGGCTCTGAAAGAGAACACAAGTGCACCATAAAGGCCTCCTGCCCCAGCACAGCGTGGCTGGAAACAGTTTATAATCACAACAAGAGGGCAGGAAGGATTAGACGCATGTTACTGAAAGCTTTGCGGGCAGTGAGCACAGAAATGCAAGGTGACAGATGCCACAGAGGCTTCTCCTCCTAGAGAAAAACTTTGAGTTTTCCATGCCAACATCTCACCGAGGAATAGAGCAATTACCCACCATGAGAATAAATAGCAACATTAACTTTAAAAGAGATAAATGTAAATGCCTATTCCATATGCAGATTTTGAAATGCCTTAGTGGGAAGTTTTACAAGTGGAGAAGAAAACTGGGGCAGGAAGAGCTGAGCCAGAAGCAAAGCCCAGGAGCAGCTCACAGACCGCAATGGGTCCTGATCGAACCCTGTTGTGAAACCAAGTGCCAATGGGATAAAAGTGAGCAGGCAAAGGGCAGCAGAGTAAACAAGTCAAGGCCAGGGACAGCATTAGAAAAGGCACATCTGTGGCACAGGACTGGGACTGGGGCTCTTGAGGAACTGCCTCTGCAGGAAGGCAAAGCAAACTAGGCACAAAGCCATGGACAGCCAGTTACCAGCTAGTTCCTGTTGCTTCCCCTCAGCATCCTCCACAGATAAAGGGAAAGGGAAAAAGGAGGTATCACATAATGCATGACGAGAAGGATTCAAACCTAAAGGAGCAGAGGCACAAAATTTGAACAAATTAATTACTCCTCTGCTTTCTTAGTGTGAAGAAGCCTTCATCCATCTAGGACTCTCAAAAGAAGCCACTATCACCATAGCACACAGGTAGCTCAAAGATGAGCAGAGGCATGAGGCTTGTTTTTATACCAGTAGTCACATACTTTCAAGTACCCTGTTTCCTGCTGTTTCCACTTCCTTTACCTTTTGCAATTCCTTCTGAGCTTGGCAATTAAACTAGCTTGTGATGTGAATATTGGGAGCTTTTTGTAAATCCTGCCATGGATCAAATAGGTGAATAGAAGTTTCTTTTGAGTGAGTGATACAGAACTAGAACAAACTTGTCTCAAACTTCCAAGGCAAGCAGAAACAAGATAAGGCCTCCGTAACACCCTGAGGAGCAGTGCTTTTACTGTTAGCCTGTGGGACATGGGGCACTGATGTTCCCAAGGCAAAGTTTGGGGGAGGCATACACCCATCTCCCTGAAAGCGCAGAAACATGATGACAAGGACAGCAAGCAGAGCCCAGAGGCAGCTCAGAAATTGCGTCAAGTCCTCCTCGAACCCGATTGTGAAACTGAGTGCCAATGGGATAAAAGTGAAACTACTGTTTTAGTATAAAGGTGAGCATTTCTTACAAAAAGGCGGTACACAACACATGCACAGTCCTCTTACAGACGTGTAAGAAAAAAGACCATCTCCTATAGCTTTGTAAAGCTGTTGATGGTGAAGCTCTGGACTGTCTAGGCTGGAGCGGTTCAGAGGCCGCAGAGGCAGCTCAGGCTGTGCCGCCATATGTGGGTCTGCCCACCCCTGTGCACAGGCATAGACATACTGACACACACACCTGCACGTAGACACACACCCACACACAGACACATAACTGCACATGGACACACACCCGCACACGGACACACACCTGCACATGGACACACAGACCTGAACATGGACACACACCCGCACATGGACACACACATCTGCACATGGGCACATACACCTTCAATGGACACACAGACCCGCACATGGACACACACCTATACAGGGACACACACACACAACTTCAATGGACACACAGACTTGTACACGGACAGACCTGTACATGGACACACAGACCAGCACATGGACACATGGACACAGACCCGCACATGGACACACACCCCTCCAATGGACACACAGATCCGCACACGGACAGACCGGCACACACATGTCCCGGGCTGTCCGCCCTGCCCCTGGCCCGGCCACCCCACCCCGCTCAGTCCCGACCCCCGACAGGCGCTCCAGCCGCGCCGCGTCCCGCCGAGCACTCCCCACTTGTCTCACCGCTCCGGCCACTGGCCCTCTGCAGCCGGGTCCGGGCTGGGTTTGGCTGGGCTGGGCTGGGCTGTGCCCGGCACTTCCTGCAAACTTGCCGGGAGCTGCGCCGCGCTGCCGGGGTGGGACGGGACGGGACGGGACGGACGGGGCGGGGGCGGTGCCAAGGGCGGCGGGACGAGGGGCTGGCAGCGCGGGGAACCGGCTGCCGCGGTCGTGTCCCCCACGGAGACTTTCCCGACACGGCCCCGGCGCCGCAGCCGGTCCCGGAGCGCTCCGCCGGGCTCCGGGGGAGCGGGAGGCACGGGCAGCTCCGGGGGAGCGGGAGGCACGGGCAGCTCGGGGTGTTGCGCTCCTTCGCTGCAAACCCAGGGAGAGGAGCGGGGCTGCGAGCCCCGGGGGGCGCAGGGCCGGGGCTGCCGGGCAGCTCTCAGTGCTCCCGGGGCCCCGCGGCGTCGGTGCCGCTGCCCGGCCACAGCCGCCCCTCCCGCGCTCGGAGCTCTCTCTGCAGCTCCCTTGANACGGGACGGGACGGACGGGGCGGGGGCGGTGCCAAGGGCGGCGGGACGAGGGGCTGGCAGCGCGGGGAACCGGCTGCCGCGGTCGTGTCCCCCACGGAGACTTTCCCGACACGGCCCCGGCGCCGCAGCCGGTCCCGGAGCGCTCCGCCGGGCTCCGGGGGAGCGGGAGGCACGGGCAGCTCCGGGGGAGCGGGAGGCACGGGCAGCTCGGGGTGTTGCGCTCCTTCGCTGCAAACCCAGGGAGAGGAGCGGGGCTGCGGGCCCCGGGGGGCGCAGGGCCGGGGCTGCCGGGCAGCTCTCAGTGCTCCCGGGGCCCCGCGGCGTCGGTGCCGCTGCCCGGCCACAGCCGCCCCTCCCGCGCTCGGAGCTCTCTCTGCAGCTCCCTTGAGGGAGGCTGCAATGGGGGCGGCCTCTTCTCCCAGGAAGCTGCTGACAGGACAGGAGGATAGGGGAGGTTTAGGTTGANCCTCCAATGGACACACAGATCCGCACACGGACAGACCGGCACACACATGTCCCGGGCTGTCCGCCCTGCCCCGCCCCTGGCCCGGCCACCCCACACCGCTCAGTCCCGACCCCCGACAGGCGCTCCAGCCGCGCCGCGTCCCGCCGAGCACTCCCCGCTTGTCTCACCGCTCCGGCCACTGGCCCTCTGCAGCCGGGTCCGGGCTGGGTTTGGCTGGGCTGGGCTGGGCTGTGCCCGGCACTTCCTGCAAACTTGCCGGGAGCTGCGCCGCGCTGCCGGGGTGGGACGGGACGGGACGGGACGGACGGGGCGGGGGCGGTGCCAAGGGCGGCGGGACGAGGGGCTGGCAGCGCGGGGAACCGGCTGCCGCGGTCGTGTCCCCCACGGAGACTTTCCCGACACGGCCCCGGCGCCGCAGCCGGTCCCGGAGCGCTCCGCCGGGCTCCGGGGGAGCGGGAGGCACGGGCAGCTCCGGGGGAGCGGGAGGCACGGGCAGCTCGGGGTGTTGCGCTCCTTCGCTGCAAACCCAGGGAGAGGAGCGGGGCTGCGGGCCCCGGGGGGCGCAGGGCCGGGGCTGCCGGGCAGCTCTCAGTGCTCCCGGGGCCCCGCGGCGTCGGTGCCGCTGCCCGGCCACAGCCGCCCCTCCCGCGCTCCGAGCTCTCTCTGCAGCTCCCTTGAAGGAGGCTGCAATGGGGGCGGCCTCTTCTCCCAGGCAGCTGCTGACAGGACAGGAGGATAGGGGAGGTTTAGGTTGGGCATTAGGAAGAATTTCTTCACAGAAAGGGTGTTTCGACCTTGGAGTGGCCTGCCCCGGGAGGTGATGGAGTCAGCATCCCTGGAAGTGTTCAGTAAGTGACTGGACGTGGCACTTAGTGCTGTGGTTTAGTTGTCCTGGTGGTGTTCGGTCATCGATTGGAC
The DNA here is from genome assembly GCA_013396735.1 of Grallaria varia. Classification (NCBI taxonomy): domain Eukaryota; kingdom Metazoa; phylum Chordata; class Aves; order Passeriformes; family Formicariidae; genus Grallaria; species Grallaria varia. The sequence continues at coordinate 238,804 of VWZG01004016.1, forward strand.
TCGATGACCTTGGAGGGCTTTTCCAACCTGAATGATTCTGTGAAATACAGCCTCCTGTCCTGTCACTAGTTGTCTGGGAGAAGAGGCTGACCGCCCACCTGGCTACAGCCTCCTTCCAGGGAGTTTTAGAGAGTGATAAGGTCTTCCCTGAGCCTCCTTTTCTCCAGGCTGAACATCCTCAGCTCCCTCACCTGCTTCTCATAAGAGATCTACTCCAGACCCTTCACCAGCTCCTACTCTGGACTTGCTCCAGCACCTCAATGGCCTTCTTGAAGTGAGGGGCCCCGAACTGGCCACAGTGCTCGAGGTGTGGCCTCAGCAGTGCCACATACAGGGGAACAATCACTTCCCTTGTCCCGCTGGCCACTTCGAGATCATCGAGTCCACCCACCGACCAAACATCACCATGACAATTGAACCACAGCACTAAGGGCCACATCCCATCGTTCCTTGAACACCTCCCGGGGCAGTGACTCCACCACCCCCCTGGGGCAGCTCATTCGAATGCCTGACCACCCTTTCCATGAGGAAACATTTGTTTCATGTTCGCACAGAGATGCGCTCTGGCTTTGTGGACTCACCACCCAGTGCCCACCTCCGTGCGGATACAAAACAAACACCGGGACTCGGTGTGTGAGTCAGCCGGGTTTGTGCCGACCCCGGGGCAGGGCAGGGCAGGGCAGGGCAGGGCAAGGCAGGGCACGATGCTGCCGACGAAGGACACGGTGTTAAGCTGCGCCAGGCGAGGTTTATGTTGGACATTAGGAGGATGATTAGACATTGGCAAGGGCTGCCCAGGGAGGTGGCGGATCAAAGCCTGGACGTGGCAGCCAGGGCGGCGGTGCAGCGGACACGGCGTGGGGTCAGAGGCCGCACCCCGTTCCCTGGGAAGCCTTTCCCTGCCGCCCGGCCGGGATTTAGGGGAATCACGCCCATCCCGGCACGTGTCCCCCGCTCTGCGCACGCGCCACCCGCTGCGCCGGCCGCGCCCGCAGCTCCCCATTGGCCTGCCCGCGCGCCGCCGGCCTGGCCCAATGGCGACGCTCGTTGTTGAGGGGTGGCGGGAGGAAGGCGCTGCCGAGGCGCCGCCCCTTCCTTTCTCCGCCGCGCTGCCCTCGCGAGCGCACGTCCCAGGCCCTTGTCCCGCCGCCGCCGCCGCCAAAGTGAGTGCGCGCTGCTTTCCGCGCCCCCCGCACCACCACCCCCCTGGAGTGGTCGCGCCCGGCCCACCTGCCCCGGCCCGCGGCCGCCAGCGGGGCTTGGGCAAAACCACTGCGGGCGGGGGAGGGCGGGAATGGCGGCCATGTGCTCTGGGCCTGGGCCGGGGGTGCCGCGGTGCCGCTTCCCTCCGCGACAGGTGTGCGGGGCGGGAGCGCAGGAGGGCTGCGGTGCGCGGGCCCCGTGCCGGCTGAGTGCGGGTGTAGAAGGGGAGCCGCGGGGCTGTGGCGGGGAGGGCGCGGGGCTGGGCTCCCCCGGGCTGAGGGCGCCGCTCCCCTGTGTTGCAGGATGCGTTACGTCGCAGCTTACCTCCTCGCTGTGCTCGGGGGCAACGAGTCCCCTACGTCCAAGGACCTGAAGAAGATCCTCGACAGCGTCGGCATCGAGACGGATGATGAACGCATGAACAAGGTGGCGTTGCCTCTTAATTCCAGGTGGTCGTGTCCCAGCCACTGCCAGACACTGGAGCTGTTTCCTTCGCTTCAGTGTTCCAGTTGCATCGCTGTTGCTCTGCCCTGACTTTGTTCAGACGTTCGGTGGCCCTTACGTGTGTGATTTTTTTAAAACGCTGCTGAGCCAGTCACAGCTTTTTCTGACTTTAGTTAGAAGTCTGGCTTTTGTATTCAACACACGTCCTCCACAAAGGTCTCTTGTCAGTTGGTGCTGACTTCTGGTTGTTCAGACTGATCATTCTCAATGAAATGGTGGCTACATATAGGTACTTATATTGAAAATAAGTTCTGTTCTGACATCATGTACAGTCTGTACTTCATGTTTGATTTTTGTTGCTGGTCAGTGTCGATTCAGAGCTAACACTTCTGAAGGCTTGATTTTCAGTAATATATTCTTAGGGTGCTGCAAAGCAGCATCTGTTTCTTCACCAAGAAAGAGGCAAATCCTAACATGGACCTTAAAGGTGTGGACTTGATACTAATATGTAGGAAGATTTTGGAAATTAATGCTGAAATGGTTGTTGAAAGACAGACTTGTAAAGAAGAGAGTATCTTAATTATATTTCCTGTGATATAAGAGACTTCCAGCATTGTGGACTTAAAAATAATTGGCCATAGGGAAAAAAAACCAAAACAATACAATAATCTTTTCACATACCCCATACCATATGTGGAGTTTTTTCAGAAAGCTACAGGTAAAAAGTTATTTTCCCAGTTAGAGATAGTGTTGTACCATAGGCCCAACCAGACAGTGGGTTGGCTGAGCTGACAGCATCCTTATCATGGTTTGGGGCGTTGGGTTGAACTCTTGGAGCTCCTGTGTAAGTGCCAGGTCTTTTGTCTTTTGCTTGTTTAGATTTAATACCTTCATAAATTAATTACTTTCTCTGGTACACCAGTATCTGGAAAGCTGCTCTGGAATTTTTTGCTCATCATTAATTAATCCTTTTCTATTTGCACTGTATCTTATGCCAGTGTAAATGTAGTAAAGTCTTAAAAGCACCTTTCTTGTGGATGGAGCAAGAAAGCAGGCACAGTGTTTCACACCTCCCATGCTCCATGTGAGCAGAAGGTGCCTCTTGGAAAGCTGTCCTTTGGCTTTGGCCGATCAGCAGTGTTCAGCACTGACTCTTGATAGCCAGAACGATCAAGGTCTGGGGCATTATTTTTAAGTGCTTGCTTGTTTTATCAGTTTTTGGGGTTGTGTTTTGCTTTCCTCATCCCCACTTATACAACGGTGGTAGTAAATACAAAGTTGGGACTCTGTTCCAGTGCAAGGATACAGTAACCAGCTTGGCTGTTAACATTTGGTAAGGCTGGGAAGGGGATCCTGTGATTTTTGGTTCAGGACCTTCCAGGGGCCATTAAACAAGAAATGTTAACTGTCCCGCAGTGACTAACACATTTGGCGTTTGGTAACTGGCTCCATAAAATCTGTATATCTTTCTTCTGCAAGGTCCTTGGCTTCATTATGAATTTATTGTAACAGATTTCATGAAAAAGCTGTCACAAAAAAGTATAAAAGACTTAGTGGAAGGTTTAAGTTCAATATCCTGTTCCTTCCCCTGAGAAATAAAGATTTTGGGAGCTGTATAATCAGCAGGATGGAGGCATTGTGGATGTTTATTAATCAGTACTTGTTTAAATGGAACTTATTCTCATGCTGGTTTAAAACTATTGACATTCTAAACTTTATTTACACAGGTTATTAGTGAGCTGAATGGAAAAAACATTGAAGATGTAATTGCTCAGGGTAAGTAGAGTCTCTGAGTGTTACAGGCAATTGGCTCTGCTGCTTTGGTAACTTAAGACCTGAGAGTGTGGAACTGCTGCCAACATCCTGATTGTCTGTTTAGTTTTGTGTTCGAGGACCTCCATGCTGAATCGCAGCTGAAATGGCTGAAATCCAGGTCCATTCTAATTCCCACAGGTCAGTGCCAGTACTTGCTGGGTTTCGCTTGTGGACCACATTAAACTGGAGAACTTAAGCATGTATGAGCTTACCAGTAGTTTGCTCATGACGTAGTTTTCTGGACATGTTGATTGGAGAAAGAGTTAGCTTTCCTTCAGGGTCTCTAGGAGATTTTTTGTGTTTACCCACTTGTGTGCACCAATGATGTAAAACGTGAAGAACACACTTTGAGTTGGGGGTACAGTTCCACCCTCTGTGAGGAGCACAAGCCTCTCCAGTACACATCTCTTCTAGAGCTCCCAGCATTTCCTTTTCTCTGTAAAAGAACTCTTTGAGTGCTGACTTGTGTAGAAACTTACGCTCTTACCAAAGCTGGAACTTATAGCATGAATTGACTGCGGTCATAGGGCTGAAGTAAAACAGAACTGAGGTAGTGCAAAGGTTTCTGACTAATGAATTTTTATTTTTTTGCTAGTGTGTAGGCGCAAGGGAATTTGTAGGCATATTTTTGCTTAAAGGTTGCCAGGATTTTGCCTAGCTGTGCTGTTAGGAGCAGGCACTGGACACTTCTATGCCACGTGGTCTGGAGACCTAAGAGACCTATTATGCATGCACTTACAACACGCTTATGCTATCTCCTTCTGTCATACTTTAAATAAATTGTTTCTTAGAACATACTGACATGCATATGAAACATGTTTGTTTACTTTGTTAGTTTATTAGCGCTTGAAGTAACACAGAATTATTTAGAAACTGATTCCCAGAACTTGGAAGACAGGCAAACATGGTGTGTACATGACCTCTGAGTGCCAGGGGAGCCTTGGTATGTGGAATTCAGATGCCAGAGAACTAGTTGGCTTTCCAAATATGAGCATAAATCAGGAATCTCAGATGCAATAGGGTTCATAGGGTGCTGGGGAATTTATTTAAAATACTGTACTCTTTGTCATAAATACATATTTCCCCTTCTCCTCTAAGTGTGATCCAGTTATGCCCTTAGGGTTCTCCTTAAGGAAAAAAAAAAAAAAAGGGTGAGGCAGGGAAACCAGTGCTGCCAATATGTTATTTTGGAGTTGTTTTATCAGTTTATGGTCTGTCGTGCTGTATGCAGAGAACAGTCTGGGTGTGCAAAATTGGATGTGTTTGCTACTGGTTTTATATGACAGGTTTTGGAAGAAAAATAGGAGACTTGTGTAGAGAAGAAAACTTACTAATAATGTGCTGTCAGTGTTCTTGAGTTAGGCCTTTGTGAATCTTAAAACTCTCGAGTGTTTTTCACAGAATAGTTTATCACAGGTGCAGCTTCTTGTTCCTTGCGGCACGTAGTGACAGTTTCAGTCCATGACACAGGATCTGTTTTTTCTGCACTTTTTCTTCCCTCTCACCTCTGTGCTTGGGATGAGCATGTAAATAATTTCTCATCTGTCCCTCTCAGGTAATGGAAAACTTGCCAGCATGCCGGCTGGGGGAGCGGTGGCAGTCTCTGCTGGAGGGGGCTCTGCTGCCCCTGCTGCAGCTGCTGCCCCTGCTGCCGGTGAGTATGACTGGGGAGGCATGGGCAGCTCCTTTTGTGTCTGTGCAACTTGTAATAACTGAGTCCAAGTTTCAAGGCTTCTCCACTTCGGCAGTTCAGTATGTGATGGAAATGTAAACTGAATAGTTACTTTTCCTTTGGGCAATCGGAAGCATTTGCTCTTTATCTGCCTTAAGAGGCATCTGGCTTAGAACTGAGAATCAAACAGGATTGGTAGCGTAAAGCACATCTCTGCAGTAGTAGTGTCTGTGTCCCCTCAGTGTTTGTATTTGGCTGTTTAAAGGGAATGAGATGAACCATGGAGGCGGAAATAGCAATGTTATGGGAGCTGAGAACGCCAAAACTTGAAAATCTGTGGTGCAAAAAATGTTAATACTGACCATTTGCTTGGTCTTTTTTTCTTTCAGCTGAGGAAAAGAAAGAAGAGAAGAAGGAGGAATCTGAAGAATCTGATGATGACATGGGATTTGGCCTATTTGATTAATTATTTGTAATAGAGAAATTATTAAAATTCTTTGTTTTAAATGGTTTTTAGTTTATTATTTTTACCATACAAGTGCCAGTGGTTTCAGACAGCTGTTCTTAAAATAGCTCTGACAAGCTTTGATTTCTATCTCTGTCTGCAACAGGTGTGTGAATTTTTTGCCAAGCCATTGGACTCTGCTCTTAGCATACTGAGGAAACAGCAAAGCTGTGTGAACCTGGATGCTTGTTTTGACACTACTGTTTCTTAAACAGTATGTGGAAGCTGAATCTACCTGCTGTTAGCTTTCTCCATTTTGCCATCCCAGTTACTCAGTAAAGAGTCCCATCTATTCCTTGATAATAGGGCTTTATTTTTGAGGATCTGTTTTTTCAATTCCAACGGAATGGACAGCAGGTCTGGATTAGTCCAGAAACATAATTTTAGTAATTTTTAATATTTTAAAAGGACCCATTTCACCATGGTGTCAGATTGCAAAGATCTAGGGACAGTACCAATAAAATGCTTGACTGCTTGCATTTCATGTTATATCCATATGCTTAACACAGTCTGTACCAAAAAACCCCAAACTGTTCTGCTCTTCATGGACACTGAGATCAGTGTCAAGGTGCCCTTCATGCTGAATGGCTGTCAGCTGTCAGGACGTGAATCACCTTAATCTGAACAAAGAGAAACTTACATGAGAATGGTGGTTTTGGAGAACTGAAACTGATCTCTGGTGTGCCCACAGGAATCGTCAGCTTGGAAGGATAGTAAATTTTGCTTTATGTATAAAGTTTCTTCTGCTAGAACATGGTTTTGGCAGGCAACTTTCCAGACTTTTGGAAGTCATCTGACACTGTAAGTAGGTTGAGTACAAATTGTGAGTGATCTGCCCATGACAAGTCTTCACAGGTAGGGTCACAAAGAGGTATCCTGGAGCACAGTGTACTGTGGAGTTCTAATGTAGTTGTTTTGGGAGAAAAAAAACAAAGCATTAGCTGATACAGCTGTGTTTGTTATGAGTCACTGGACTAAGTGTGGCAAGTACTTCTGAGAGGAGAGATGGCTGAAATCCAAGTAGGAAAAGACTTACGTCCCTGTGGTTTACTGAGAGAAAACACCCAATACTTGACAGTAGCCAAGGGAGAGCACAGTTGAAAGTTAGAGCCTCAAAATGGCTATGATTTAAGCAACTTCTGTCCCTGCTGCAACAAAAAGTTACAGGAGGCAACAGTGCCAATACCTTTCATCTACTTTGGCTCTTAAGTCCTATCATGGTGATCTGGTAGTAATGAAAAATGCTCACATTCACTGTAGTTCTCTGTCAGACTTGAAATTATGGCAGTGGTTCAGCTCTGGGAGGGGTGTGGGTATATTGTTTCTTTCCTTGGTGATTTCTCCATTTCAGGTCACTGAAAAAGAATGGTTCTTGGATGTGGCTTTCCTGAGGTACCCCACTCCCTCCTCAGCTTGTCTTGCTTGATTGCTGCAAGAGCAAAGTTGGTGCTTTCACAGGAAGGGGCAGCCCTGTCACACCACTCAGGGGTTTTCCACGCACAAAGGAATTTGTTTCAATGGCACTGAGTTATTCAATGAGTTTGCTGTGCCTAGGCCTGTGGGATGAGACCAACCTGTGGTGCCAGCTGCTGGCTACTGTGATGACGAGAGGAGTTACAACTACAGGTAGACTAAATTCTTTCTTCCCCCTATTTTTCAGTCTTCTCCCTGGGATCTGTTAACCTTGAGTTATGGGCCTGGTTCTGTGCTGCGTGTCCTCCTACCACTTTCACATTCCTTCATGAAAGTGCATTATTTTCATGTAAACTTTCATGCTTTGAGCTCATTTGATTAACTGTTTAGAAAAGAAATTTTGGGGGTAATTCTCAAGAGAAAGCACTGAAAATACAGTACTTGTTACAGTGCCACAGAGAACCAGTGTTTGTAATGTAAACACCTGATAGGTGTTCCTTGAGAAGGTCAGGGCACAGCTCTGCTCCGAGATCTCACACACATTTTACAGAATTGGCTAAAACCTCTTCATGGTGAATGTTTCTTCCGAATGCAAAATCAAATAGGTAAAGAGAAGGAAAGTTTAATTGGTTTTATGAAACAGTTGTCACCTGATAGCTTTGTACATGAGCAATGATGTGCCTGGCAGTCTGTTGCAGACTTGTGTGGTGCACTGGATGGAGTTCTTCATTCTGCTGATTTCAATAAGCTTCGGTTACGAAGGAGTTGGGATCCCTGCTCCTACGCTGTAGTCACTGTTCTGAATTTTCAAGTGTCACTGATGCCTTTTCAGACTTAGCAATGATTCCCAAAGGCAAGAGTACTGGTGGGGTGGATGCATTTATTCCTCAATGCTCAGAGAAAACTAGTGCTTGCAAACACTTGGACTTGTGGCCTAGACTATCCCCTTGCAGAATCAGTTTTAGGTAGAACTGATTTTTCCTGAATTCTTCATAAAGAAAGGTTCAAGGGCATTGAAGAGAAAGCATAATTTTGTGCCTGGAGATTACACTGGTAACTGATCCTTACCAAACTAACAGCAGGGGGGAGAGAGATTTAGTCATAGGCTTGACGTTGAAACGTGTGAGCTTTCCTCACGGGGACACAAATGCTGCCCCATCTCAAATCAGCTCTGACTGAAAATCATTCCTTACAAACACACGGGTCAGGGAGAGTTATGTGACATCTTACTACTTGGAAAGCAGGGAGAACATCCTGGACACTACTGTAAAACAATAAGCAACGACTCCCTGGGGCTACTCTCAAATTAACTGGTTTCACTGTTACTACTAAGGCCCAATTTTGCAAGCTGCTACATGCAGACAGGCTGCTGAACTTGCATGTTTAACCTATGTAGGGCAGAGATAATCTGTGGCTGCTTTCCTAGCAGGAAAATTTGGTCCCAAGAGACGAGGACAAGGGGACTGATCCTTTGCCTCAGGAGATGCTCCTATGAAGCAAGTGCCAAGTGTTTGTCATGGAATGGCCTGTTATATATAAACATCAGAGGTAAGAAAAAGACATTAGAGTCAAGCTTTCCAGTGATGGTAAGAGCACTCAGGTAGAGCTTCACGACCAGTACGCTAATCGTGCTGACTACAGACAACAGTACTAAAGTAACATTGAGAAGTCTGTAGCAGACTGCTTCTCATCTTCCCTTGAATTCCCAATGACCGGTAACGACTGAGGTCTTACCTGAAAAAACAAATAGAGATTGTTTGCTTGCACATTATTATCTCACATGTACTAACTGTTCACCATTCCTTAGGCTAGAAAATAAACCCGACGATGAGAGATTGCACATAAAGCTGTCTTAGTGGCATCTCAACATGTAAGGGCAGGAGTGAACTTGCAGTGTTCCAATAAGAGTTTGATACGCGTGAAAAGCTGCTTTGTAAGTCTCACTGATCTGGTTTATTGCCTCATTGTGTGCAGTAGCAAAACTACAGTACTTTCTTATTAAGAAGGAAAAAGATTAATTTGGGGGGTTAATTTATTTTTGAGAAAAACACAGTTGTTTGCCAGCCTGCTTGTGCCAGTACCCAGGCAGCACTCCACAAGAGATTCGTGTTCACATAGTTGGTTTCATCGACATGTTTCAACAGGGCAGCATTAACCTCCTCAAATAAGTAACCTTGAGGGTCAAGGCAGAGCGAAGTAAACAACTCAGGATGAGATTGCTGTTGAAAAATCAAGTGAAACTAACCCCAGCATTGTCACAGCACTGTTTTTTCTGTTTTTCAGACATGCTAGGAACATTAAGGTTTGTGAAATGCCGAAAGAAGAAGCAGCGTTGGCTCGAGAATGAAGATGTTCTTGTAGTTACAACTGTTAGGGAGGTATCTGCAAACAATGTTCAGTGCTCAGTTTTGCCACAGAATTCCGATAAAGTCACAGCCCTTTGACTAGTTCTGCAGAACAATCCTAGTTGCGAAAAAGGTGAGACACAATGTTTTCTTTGGGTTCAACTGCATGAAAATACCTTTATGTCTGATCAGAAGCATGGGGTGAAAGCACTATGATCCTCTTGGTGTTATGGGCCTTTAAGAGAGTCAAGGCTCAGGTGTGCCAGCGCTCACCTCTCCAAGTGGAGGAGATGAGGGCTAACAAGGATTATGTAACCACATCAAACGCAAGGGAGGAAGGAAATTACAAAAGCAAGTAGAGGTATGAGAGGAAGAGAGAGAAGGGTGTATATGAGCACAGGACTTGAGATAAGGAGGGTTAATTCTTTAGGTGTTCCAGGGTCAACTAATAGTTCCTGGTAGCTAGGTGAGGTGGTGGGCTCTGGGGCAGGCCCTGAAAGAAAGATAAAGCTGTACTCTTGCCTGTCTGATGAAAAGAAAGTGCAAACGTTTAATGAAAAAACAGTCTAGATGCTGGAGTGTGATGCCTATCTTGACCTCAAATACTGGATTTATGCAAGGGCTACCTGCTGAATTTTGTTGTTTCAGTCACCTCATTGTGAGGTGGCAGACTGAGGCATTGAGGGCATCAGCCTCTGTTGTATCATTTGAAAGGATATTTGGAGTGGAAGGAACAGGAGAGTGGCTACTTGGGTGACCTCCATTAACGTAATTGGTGACATTCCCTTGGGAAGGAAAGCCTGGTTTTGTCTGGGAACTTTAAGGACAGATATAACAGTATTCCAAAGGAGAAACTTCTGACCAGTTATAAGAAAACTAATCCAAATACCTTTATGCCAAGATGAGCTAAGTAGGTTTTTAAACTTTGGTAGAAAGGGCTTTTGCCTATGTTGTTTACATTAAAAAACTATCTATACTTTTTGGTTTGTATCCCCCAAACCTCCTACCTGCTGATCTGAGTTGAGCAGCTGCTTCTGTTGCTATGCTGATTCTTTTGACGTACCTGTAAACTTTCATACTTATTCAATAGTTTGAATGACTGTAGTCTCTATTGTTTATGACAAGGGCATCTTTCCCGCTTCTGAAAGCTATTTTGGTCTCCTGCTGGCACTGGCCTCTCACCCAGTGGTGCTCTGTGGTGAGCTGATATACCATGGGCTTGCTTGTGCAGAAGCACTACTGAAAATCGCAGTTGCCCCAAACAAAAGTAAGTGCTTTGGTGAGCTTAGAGGCATTTGGAGAAAAAACATTGAGAGAAGGTTAGTAAAGGTAAGCAACTGTGTGTGTTTTGGCAAGTAGTATGCAACAGCCTACTCATGAGGGGAAGTGAAGGGGCAGACGCTGAACTCTTTTCTGTGGTGACCAGTGACAGGACCTGAGGGAATGTCCTGAAGTTGTGTCAGGTTGGATACCAGAAAAAGGTTACTCACCCAGAGGGTGGCTGGGCACTGGAACCAGATCCCCAGGGAAGTGGTCACAGCACCACACCTCAGGGATGTCAAGAAGCATTTGGACAACACTCTCGGGCACATGGTGTGATCCTTGGGATGTTCTGTGTGCAGGGCTGAGTTGGCCTTGGTGATCCTTGTGCGTCCCTTGCAGCTCAGGATATTCTGTGATTCTAAAGAGTTTAGAGGCAGCGAGAGCTGTTGAGGGCCGTGGTGGGGGAGGTCGGATGGACATAGATGAGCATCTTTTTCCCAGTTCCTGCCGTGGAGCTCTGCCGAGTCCTGCCTACTTCTGGCTCCTCAGCTTTCTGTGAAAGGGGGAAGCTTTTCCCTTCCTCTCACGGTTCTTATCCATCCATCCATCGAAAAGCCAGACAAACCCCAAGGACTTGGAGCAGGGCCCTCCAAGGCTCAGCACGTTCAGGAGGGAGGACAGCCCGCTGCCTGGGACAGGGCGAGGCCTGGGGTGCTGCCAGGGGCCGCAACCCTCTCCTCGGAGCAGCTGGCACGGCTTCTAATGGATCAACAAGCGGCGACCGCCCGCAATCCCACGGGGTGGGAAGGGGGTCACGGGAGGAAGGGTTGGGAGGAGGGGCCATGCCGGGGGCGGGCCCGAGGGCCGCACCGCCCAATATAAGCTCGGCCTCGGCTGGGGTGCCCCAGCGGCAGATCCTGCCGTGTCCCGGCCTTATCCGCGGCAGCAGCAGCGCCGCCCGGCTCTGCCGCCCTGCCCGGAGGAGCGCCGCGCCGTGCCGTGCCCTCCCCGCCGCGGGGCGCCGGGCCATGTTCCCGCTGGACTCCCCCTGGAATATCTCCTTCGCCGGCTGCGGCTTCCTGGGGGTGTACCACATCGGGGTGGCCAGCTGCCTGCAGGAACATGCCCCCTTCCTCGTCGCCAATGCCAAGAAGGTGTACGGCGCCTCGGCCGGGGCGCTCACCGCCACCGCCCTCGTCAGCGGCGCCTGCCTCGGTGAGCTCCTTCGCCTCTTCCCTTCGTTATGGCTAATTTGTTAATTACAGCAGCAGCGAGGGTGTGTGTGCGTGTGGAAACATCTCTGCGCTCTCCTCCTCCCGGAACGCGAGCGGTGCTTTGTTTTTAAGGCCTTTTACCACCACCCCCCGCCGGCGCCCCGGGCCCTGAGGGGTGGCCGAGGTCAGGGAGGGCCCTGACGGTCCCCACTCAGCGCAGAGGTCGCTTCTGGCACACACAGACACGCACCCCTCGGGTAATGCGGGCTTGTCGGGCTCCTTTCGTGGGTTTGGCTTGGTTTGGTGCTGGCGAGGTTCCTGGTGAGGAGGGGAACCTCCTGCCCTGTGAGCACCAGCGCTTGGTGGCCGCAAGCGGGAGGCGAGGCGGCTGCAGAGGGAGATGCCGAGAGCTGTGTTGTGTGTACAGATGAGAGCCGGGCAGCATCTCCGAGCAGGACGTCTTTTAATTTGCATGTTTATTTCTGGAAGTGGGTTATTCCTTGGGTGTTGGGCACTGAGTAATTCTCTTGCTCTGCAAGAGCTAGATTTCCAGGTCAGCTAGATGTTATCTCTGTTTTCAAGTTAAAGAATAAACCTCAAAAAGTTATCTCTGAGGCAGACACATAGTGTGGTGTGTCCCTGTGCCTGGGGAACAACTGAAGGAAGTGATGTGTGGTGCCTCCTGGCATTTTGTTGTTTTGCATAAGGGGGGGGGAAGTTGACAAACACGTGATAGAGTCTGTACTTGGAAGCTTTTATGTTGAGAATAACAAATGCAGAAAAGATCTTAAGCTTGAAAGGGAAATGTGGTGTGAGAGAATCAGGTATACCTTTTTAGTCTCGGAGAATTCTGAGCCTGTCCTAGAGCCGAGTGAAGCCAGAGCTGTTTATTGCTTGAACTCCTCTCACTTTGATGGCAGGTGTTTTTCCACAGCACTCCCTTTTTATTTGGAGACAAGCAGAATTTCGAGATGTAGCCTTATGCAGCAAAAGTTAGCTTTTTCTGTGCAGCCAGGTTTGAAATTTTCCTTCCCGACTACTTTGTTTACAGAAATGCCCAGTGAAGTGCAACTGTAACTTCTGGAGCTTGTTGGGAAGCTTTTAACAGCTGTTCAGACCCCAGCCTGAGATCTCAAGGGCTGTAATGATGCCATGGTGCCAGCTTTTATCATGGGCAAGGGTAAAGGTGTCCCCTAATCCCTTTTTGTGTAGGGATCTGTTTGCAGATAGCTGCCAGGGGTTTGATTGCTTTAATTACTGTTGATTCTGTCGGAGAGGTGACTGCCCAATTAGTTCCCTAAGGGGGTGGTCCCCGTGCCAGTTGAAGGTGTGGCACAAGTATGAGACAGGCTGAAGGGTAGTGCCCAAATCCTTTGCCTTGCTCAGGTGCCATTACAAAGAGGTGGGTTACTGTTGTCATGTCTACCTTGCCCTTGCTATTTGTGTGTCCAGAGCATCCACAGTGTGCCAGGGAGGCACCCAGCCTGGTAGAGAGCCTTTTGTGAATTGGAATGGGTTTTCCCTCTCTCTATGAGGTACAGTGGGAGGCATTATTAAGAGGACTGAATTAGGGAGCCACTTTCTAGGCAGCGCTCACCTACCTCCTGAAGGAGGGCAAACTGTGCTGTTTTGAGCTATCCAAGGCTTGGGTCTTGGATGTTCTGTTTTCAGTCTGACGTGTCTAGAATAGTTTTCTTCTGACTCACCTGTGTGACTGGCATATACCATGGGTAGAGAGCAGCTCTAAGGCAACAAAATTGACTTCTGAAAGTAAAAGCAAATGGAGTGCATGGCTGGGACATGGTATCACTGCACTTTGTCCGTATCATAAACACTCCTGACAGTGCAGCTTCCAGCAGAGGTCCAGAGGTTAGAATGAAATCATAGGAGGAAAAGGGGACAGGGCAGAAGGTACAGCTGAGCTCGTATTAGGAGAGCAGTTCAATCCTAATACAGGCTCTTGTCGGGTCCCAGGTATGTATTTGCTGTGCAACTGGTTTTTGCCTGAGAGCAGGTGGTACAGCCTGTGGGCATTGAATCTTGTGGCAACTGCGATCCTACACTGTCTGTTGCCCTGTCCATCAAATCAGAATGCTAAATAGTGTCTCTTGATGGATGACAAGCAGAGGGGAATTTTGCAGAAGCTTTGGTTATTTGGCTGTGTGTAAATAGGGTTCGTGCCTTCATGCCTGTGTAGTTGACTGTGAACAAAACAAGACTATTGTGGAAAGAAAAATACTTCCTGGGGAGGAGTGAAAAAACTTCTTCCTTTGGTTCCAATCTTTTGAGACCCTGATCAGATAGAACAGAAATTTTCCTTGACTTCACAGAGTGGTAAGATCCCACTTAATGGTTTCTTTTCCAGCTTTTTCCCTCTGGCTTTTGCATTTTCTCAGCTTGCCTCTGAACTCATTCTGCCTTCTCACTGAATTAAGATCATACTGTTATCATTTGTGTAGGGCAGGAAGGCTTTACTCTGCACTACTGCTGAACTGAAAGCCCTGGTGATCTGCAGCCTTGAGAGCACACTGTGGGCTTCAAAGGAGCATTTGAAAATGCCAAATAAAGAACATTAGGCATGCATATTAGTTACGCAGGGAACTTTATATAAGGGGCCTGATATGACCTCACCTAGCTCTTGATAAGCACTTTATGATTAAGTTTTAGGAATCTTGGATTTGTTATCCAACAGTTTGTTTGGCTGCAACAGTGGTATTGTCCTGCATCTGAGGTGCTCACTCCAGCTTTGGGGTTCTTCTGTTTGCTGACATGAAAAAGCGTTGGTATTTTTCCCCTAAAATAATCTGGTGTATTGAGCAAAGTCTCACGTGTTTACATGTTACTTGACAGTGCATACTGCAGTGTTGTAGCTTTATACTCCAGTGAATTGCTTCTCAAGGGTTTTCTGGAAAATGGCCTTCTGCCATGCCTACGTCTTCTCTTGGGACTGTTGGGAGTCCAGCACACCAGGAAATGCACCTGTGTATGCCAAGCAAGTGAAAAGTTCTTTTGCCCTGGCTTTGCAGTCTCCTCCTTATGCATACCTGAAATCCTGCAGCTTTTCACAAACTCTAGGCCTGGTGCTCTGAGAATGGTTACCTGTCTGTATAAATCCTTAAGTTACTGGCCTGGATGAGGAAGACTGGCTTATGTGACATGATTGAGACTGTTCTTTTTCAGCCACAATAAATGCTAAAATGCAGCCAGTATCTGATTATTAAATCTTTAATACTGAGTAGGGAATACATTTTTGTGAAGGGTCTTGAACTGTCTTATTTTGGTGAGCTGTATGGAATTTGTGTGCCCACTTTGGAAGCATGGCAACCTGGATGAATGATGGGATGTGAAGCTGTAGTCACTGAAAAGCTGTCTTTGAGCTGATGCTAACTTGCTAAGCCTGTGGTTCTGACTCATAGTTAACCAACAGCATCTCAGTTGTCTTTGTGACATGTGAATGTTGTCCTACACAGCTTTCTGTGGGTGTGTTGGAACTGCTGAATTGCTTCTATTTTGGGGGGAAGAGGTGGGTTCTGCTGTCAGAGGCAAAGCTGGCTATCAAACCCCTATCTGTGGAAGTTAGCTGTTCTCCTAAAGCATCACAAAGTCAGCAGAAAATGATAAAACAAACTAAGGCGATGCTTCTAGCCCTAAGAATATGGAAAGGAGACTGAGCAGCATTGTTTAGGATGTTCCTCGGAGAGCTCTTCCTGGGTTGTTTACCGGGTTTGGTTGTTTAATTATTTTTAACTAGTATCTTAGGGCCAGGGCTCTGTCTCGGGCTTGACCTAAATGAGATAAGTTATTTGACATTGTTTGCTTGTCAGCTGTCATCATGTGACCACCAGGAAATACACTGCTGAACTGCAGAGACTTTTTCCATTGGGTAGAAGGAGCAAAAAAAAAAAAACCAAACCAAAACACCCAACTAAAGCCTTTCACCTTTTGAAACTGAGGTAATTAACAATAACAGCATCTTAAATGTTATGCTTTTGCAATTTGATTATGTGTATGCAAACCTTAAGGAGTGGTCATGGAGATTTACTGTGTGTGTAGTCTTAATACCAAATTCCAGATTGAGAGAAGGAATAAACCAGTTTAGAGTCCATGGAGTCCTCAGAGCAATGCTGGTGAAAGCATGAATCATGATGCTTATCCTAGGGGAAGCATATGTGATGTGTCTTGTGTGACTGTGAGCTATGGATCTCCCCAGGGACACAAAGGAAAGCTTCATAGCATCTGGGGCACCTCAAAAGTCAAGTTCCTCCCTGCAGAGTAGATGGTCACTTGTACCTTCTGCAGAGGCCTTACCTGGAGAAAGAGCTGTTGAGCTCAGTAGCCACAGCTCAGTCAATGGAAGGAGAGACACCCTTATGTACCTACATGGAGATGTGGATGGAATTCATGGGGAGCCTTTTGTTACTCCCTGGAAGTGGTAAAGTGGAAAATAGAGGTGGGTAGGGAGATGTTCTGTGCTGACATAGTTGGAAATGTTCACTGCCTTGGTGGAGAAGCTACTGATCACAGCCTCAGTGGTCACAGGGCTGCAGGATCAGGTATCCAGAGGAGTAAGCTGGTAGCCAGAGCATTTTGCATTACCTTCTGTTGAGAGGGAAGGAGCTTGTTCCTGCTGTCTGCCTGTCTCTAATAAGGAAGTTCCTGTGAGGAAAAGTGCTTTTGTTGTCATCTCATTGAATGAGTGCAAGGGAAGCTGAACAGACACTTTTAGCAAAAAACAGTCATGGCAATGCATGTGTTTATTCTTTGGGCACCCCACATAGCAGGTGTGCAGAGCAGCTTGGTGCCCATCCTTGCTCTGTCAGCCACAGCAGCAGCTGTGCAGTGTCAGTGGCAACAGCACAAGAGGTCTTTGCATGGTCTTTCTTCTCACCCATAGGTTCAGCATGTCTCTTGAACTTGTAGTATGTCCAGACTATTCCACTTCTTTCTGCCTCTTATCTCCCCAAACTCTTCAATGCAACTGCAAGGTCTCCTTAGAAAATAGAAGCTGTTGTACGTTCTTCAGGGTTCTGTATTCACTTATTTTTGAAAGTTTAGTCCTGATAAATCAAGAAACCTTCCTCAGATTCCCTGCTGTCCTCCAGTTCCAAACTCTTGCTGCTCTAGTGGTTACAGGAGCTCTGTCTGCATGTCCAGTAGCTGATGGTGTTTGTTTCTTGCCTGCCAGAGGGCCATGCTACAACTCCAGTGCACTGAGCTTGGGATGATTGTACTCTGATGTTAGGCCTCTGCTCACTCTGGGTTTCTCCTTGTTTCCCTCTGTGCCCTCCATGAAACATGGATTAAATGCTCACGGGCTTGGCCAGAGAGGATTTTCACCTCTGCTGTGCTTGCTTTGTAGTGTACTTGAAGACAACCACGCAAGGACTGGAGAAACGGCAATTTGGTCAGCAATCCTTCTTTCTGGAGGTGGGAATGGACTAGCTTTCTAATTCTAGGGCCTTTGCAAAACCTTAGAAGTCTCCTACTGTAAAGAGTAGTTTGAGGGGCTGACTCCTGTCCACCTTGCTCTCCCCAATAAAAACCCTGCTGGTGGCTGTATGCCAAACTGGCTACCACTTTTCCGTTGAATCCTCTACACTTTTACAGTTCCATTGCCCAGCTCTAATACTCATCCTCTTCCTTTCTGCCAAGTGTTCCTGGGACTTGAGGTGAAAGTAAGGATGTGCTTTCAAGTATGTGGGAGTCAGCAAAGCCTATGTATATGTGTTTGCCTTGGGCTCTGTTCCTTATTAAGCAAGTAGAGTAAGAGCTGGTGAAAAGGAGGGGTAGAAGAAATTATTCCACTTGGAAGGCCCTAAATAAGTCTGTGTCTTTGGGAAAAGGCAGAATGTGTCCTTGAAGTGATAAGGTCTGGGGCAGTAGAAAATCCCTTCCAGGACCACATAGGAAGGAGGGAACGGGTGAGTCTGGGAGTATAGAAAAGATGCTGGAACTTGTTGTGGCTACAAAGGCCAGAGGCAGGGAGGAGTGAGTTTGGCAGTTGTGATCCAATAGCTGCTTGTGACAGCCTTGATCCTGTTATGTGTACAGTGCATCTGGGAGAGCTGCCCTCCATGTTCCTGGAGACACTTTTCCCCAGCTAAAAGACTAAGAACAAGCCAAGCTCCATGAGATCCCGGTGGAGACAAGTCTGGGTGGGTGGCATGCTCTTTATTCTTGGTGCTCAGGATTTGTCAGGTGTGAAAGCTGGTAGTTTTGGTAGGACCCAGGGCATTGTGCTGCCCTCTGGGACTTTCTCAGAACTGAAACTGTTGTGCTTTCTGGTACAGATAAAGAGCAAATCCGCATTGGTGACTTCTGCCTGATAAGACCTCTGGAATCTGCAAACTTCATGAAGCGCCTTCTGCAGCTGTTTCCTGGGCTTTTGGGCATGCTGTATCTGGCAGATTTCTTCTGAGAGTGAACCATTTTCTTTCTCTTCATACACTGCAGTTTGTTTGGATGGATGCTGGGTTTAGAGGCCTTTTGTAGGCTTGGGATACCATTAGAATACCATTTTAGCGTTGGAGGTTCTGGCATTGTCTCTGAGCTGCCACTCCTGTGGATTATCTAGTTTGGCATCCTGAAGGAGGGGAGGTGGCATGTGAGGGAGTAATTAATCAGGTAGCCCTTTACATACGTTAATTACAAGAGCTGCTCTAGCTGACTTTATTGAATGCAGCTGATTCAGTACTAGGCCTGGCAAAAAAAGTTACTCCAGTGTATCATGAGGGCAGGATGTGGATTCAGGCTGCCATAGTTATACCATGCATGGAAAAAGCTGGAGTCCTGTTTCAGAGTGAGCTGTCAACACAAGGGAGTTAAATTGATTTCTCTAGGTCAGTGTTCTTACATAGTTGGGGTAGTAAAATAAGGGAGCATACATTTAACTATTAGCCATGCTTCTGCATACAGAGTTCATTCTCTGTGTGTGAGCTTCAGGTGGACATGGCTACATCTGTCTTGCTGTTTGTGTGCTGCTCAGCCTTACAGGAGGGGTTGATCAGACGCTCTTTCCTTGCAGGGGTCTGCACAACCCTCTGTGAGTAACTCCTGTCCTGCACATGTAGTCGTCTTCAGAACACAAGTAGTCTTGTTGCCTGGGAATTGTGGCTTGGGGACCACTGCTGATATCTATGGAAGAAAGGTAGTTAAGAGTTTCCAGCTATTCTTGTCATGGCTCCCAAGACATACAGCTTACCTTGCAGTCTGCCTGAAGTTGCTTCAACAAAATGAGAGGGGTGGTTTGGGATGAAGCTTCACATTCTCACTTCCTTGCTGGAGCCTGCCCTGCTCATGCTAGGACTAGCAGGGAAGAGTTTGGGCTGTAAGGTGACACTGAACATGCCTGTGTGAGATGGAAGGGCAGAGCGGGCACAGCAGGCTGTGTACTTGCAGGTGCATGGGGAGGTGCTTGGCATGGATTGGAGCAGCTGGCTGGCGGTGAGAGCTGGGCATGATGTGGGCTGAGAGCCAGTGGAGGACTTAGGGGCTGTTCTTTTCATTCTGTGTCAGGGTTTTGGCAGATGTGCAAGTGCACAGTGGGAATGGAGAGGGAGAAAGACAGGCTGTTCTCTGTGTGGCAGAGCCATCCATGTCTCTAGTGGTGTCTCTGGATGTGAAACAATTGCTACCTGCAAGCACATAGGAAAGCATTCAGCATGGATTAGGCTGAAAGCCCCCAAAAGCTGTGTGTGATCCTTGCTTTGGTGTTGATGAGCCAGCTGAGGGCAATGGCTGGTGTGTGATAAAGCTGAAGGGCTGCTGGAGTGGCACTGTAAATAGAAATGATGACTGCTTACTCCACCTCTTGTCTTTGTGGATCTGTGGTGCCTGGCAAAGGTAGTCTCAGGCCCTGATCTCTTTCCAAAACATCTTTCCACTAGTGAAGTGGAAAGAGTGCAGTTTTCGCTCTGGGTGTGTGTGTGGTACCATCCTGCAAACTGACCCTGAGAAGTGAATATGGAACGTGTGTGTAACAATGTGCATGTGGGTGAGGCTTGATCTTTCTGCACCGGTTCCTGTTCAAAATAACAATGGCTAGGGGATTTGTGTTAGTCATTTTCACTCGGGTGAATAAAGTTGAGAGTTGGATGTGGTTTCGCTTCTGCCTCTGTGCAAGTCAGGGAGAAAGGTAATTTCTCATCATTGCATGTTTTTTGGTCCATTTCTCCCCTCCACTAGCTTTCTCTGGATGAGGTTTTAAAAAAATTACCTTGAACTCGGCATTGCCCTGGTTCAAAGGGAGCAGCAGGATCTGAGCTGCACCTTTTCTTACCCTTTGAATCCCCTTTTCTTGTCATCCCAAGCAATTTGAGTTGCTCTATAGCATTGATGGGACTGATGATGGATAAAGATGGAACATGGTCTTCAGTACAGCTTGCTTGGGGTCCTGAGCAACTTTTCCTTTTCATGCACTATTATGCCATTTAATTTCTCTCTAATGCTTTAAACAGAAATACAGCATTAAGCCTTGTATTAGGGAATTACAGTAGAGGAAGATTAGGCTAGTTTGGATTGCTGTTGTGGTTGTGACAGATGATCCTGGCTGTCTGCCTAAACTGAGCTGTCTCCTGGCCTTCCTATTGATTGTTTCACAGTTGCAGCTGCTCTTTTTTCTGATTTGTGTTGCAAAAATAAATGCTTCTGTCCTGACCACAGAAACAAAGCAAGTCTCAGCTTGCAGAACAGCAGTCGCCTGATGAGGCTTTGGTGTGCCCACACTACATCAAGCCCAATGCAGAGGCTTAGCTAGAGACATAATCAAGCCTGGCAGCTCTTGTGCCTGCTCTCCCAAAGCCTGTCTGCTTCTGTACGAAGCATACAAGGCAGGTATGAATGGTGCAGCTGCACTTCAGCTTGTATGAGGGACCTACACTATAGGTACTGGTGCATGGACAGGCAGGAGACAGTCACTGTGGGCTGCCTGGTGAGCTGTTCGGTGCAAGAGGTAAAGACCCTGGTAACTTAAAAGCAGATCTCCTTATGCTCCCCATATCCATTCAGCATGTGGCAATAGTTCTGGTTCATCTATTATCTGGGATCTAGAGCACACAAAATAACCATCTCTTTTGGCTCAAAGGGGGAAAACATCTCCTTTTGATTTGGCTTTATTTAAACAGTTAAAGTGACTGACAGCTTTTCTCTTTTTTTCCCAAATTTTAGTTGATATAGAAAAACATGATGGGGACAAACGCATTAATAAGAGGGAGGCTGATGGTTCTGAATTAGTTGGAGGTGATCTGAGTTTAATTAGCCCTCTTGCTGCAGATTGTGTCTTGGACTAGACACAGTTTGTATCTAGACTTTGCAATGCTGAGCACTTAAGAATCTGAGCCAGAAAGTGTTGTGGGCTGAGCCCTTCCTTCAGCATCTGCCTCTGGCTGCAAGAGCTGGCCCTACCTGAAAAGCTGTCTCTTCCTCCTGGTGTTTGCATCCGCCCCACCTGTAAGTTTGGAATAGCCCTTGCTTACCACAGTGTGACAAGGATCCCTAGGAATTACTCCAATAGGGTATGTATCAGTGCGCCTCACTGCTGAGCAAAGGGGAGAAAAGACCATGATGTACAGCTGGTGGCCGGGCTTTCTAAGAAATCTCCTTTGCAAAATCATTTGTTTGTTGAACCCTAAGGTCAAATTGCTGTACAGAACCCCCGATGAGAAGGGTTACCTGCCACAGGGAACAGCTGGTCAAACAGTAGGGCTGCCTGCAGACTGAGTGGGTGTGGTTGTGGGGGAAGTTGTGCTTGCCTCTATGTATCACCAAAAATAAAAAGAAAAGCTTCCTTCCTGTATCTCTTTATCTGAAGCCATGTCGGCTGACCTGTTTCTTATTTAATGGCAAAATAGCTGGAGAGAATGATTGAGTGAAAACCTTAAAATGCAAATAAAATTAATATACCTCAGAACAACAAAAATTAGAGAAGTCCCAGAAGAACAGCTTGTACTGGTACATGGTGTTTCTCAATATGTTGTTTCCTGCTTTACAGGAAGATGTGCACAGATATGAAAACAATTGGTGCCTTTAAGGGCTTCACTGCTAACTGCTGTCCCCCAGCCTCAAATGTTTAAAAATGAATGTTTTTGCCTTATGTTAAACACTGGTAGTTTTACAACTTATGGCAAGTGAGTTCTACTCCTAATGCTTTTAGGTATCTGTCCAGGATTTCAGACTGAAATTAAAGAACTGAACATGTCTTACAATGGCAAATCATAAGACATTGCTCTTTACTTCCTGCTGGCGTGAATTTTTCTTTGGGCCCCCCTTTGACATCCGTTCAGCATCACAGATAGGCCTGCACAGAACCTTTTGGGTCAGGTTCCCTTTCAGGACAAGCTGTCCTTTGTTCAGCTCAGCTGAAATGCTGTCTGGTTCTTGCTCTCTTGGGACAACAAGTGGAAACTGGGTTGCTTCAGTGTAAGTGTGGGAAGTGGAACAGAAGTCCACCCAAGCAGTGGGGTCTTTCATAAACTGCTCACAAGAACTGAGGTTGTCCTTGGGTCACTACCACATTGCTATGCACTGTTCCTTGGGGTGTACAAACAAGAACTTTCTGATGATCTGAGCTACCTGTGAGGAAACATCCAATAAAGTTCTCTGTTACTTGTTTTCTAGATGTCAGCTTGCAAACTTTTGATTCAGTGCCTCTTGTTTACAGCTTTGCATTTTTTTTGCTGGTGACAGGACTGTGTTATCATTAGGATTGTATCATCTCCTGGGAGAGGCCAGGCAGGAAATCGGGTACATTCCTTACTTTTGGTACTCAGAGAAGAGGCAAGTGCAGGAGCTGTGTATGCTGAGCTGCAGCAACTTGCGGCTTTGTGCCCCGGAAGAATGTGGGACAGGTCTCCTGAAACCTGTGCTCATAATTAGAGACTGATTGTTAGCTCTTTCATGGATGAGGTACAGCAACAGCTGAAATAGGAAGGGCCAAGCAATGAAGATACACTAACCTTGGGGAAGATCATGCTAGTAAATTCCTTTTGACTCATCCTATTCCTAAATTCAGATCTGGTTTGGGATCTACCAATGGGAAATACAAGAACTCCAGTGATACGTGAACTCCTCTGAGTTGAAACCAAAGTGTGAAGTTTCTAGCTGGGGACTCTTAGAGGGGAACATGTGTGCTGAGTATCACACAAACACTGCTGGAACAGACAGCTGAGCAGAACTTAAAACAATTCTGGAATGAGGCCCCCTGGTTACAGTACACAGGAGCTGACTCTTGTCCTGAAAATCTTGCAGTAAAAGTAGCTCATAGATAATAGATCATGTGATCCCAAAGTAACAAGGCATAGAGCTGTCAGTGTGCTTGGGGAATACCAAAACTATCTGTGCTGCCTTCTGCTACTTGGCTTCTTCTCAAAGCTGTCAGTGTGTCTGGCCAGTCTGGAGCCTTACCTGGGTAATGGGACTGAGGAGGGAGGAGTGGTGCCTCCTGTGTTCCTGATGTGTAGGAAGGAGTCCGTTTGCATTCTTGTTGGTGTTGAATGAGAAGCAGGTTTAGTGAGGATCTGCACAGTTTCCTGCCTACCCCAGTAGTCCAGACAAGTTACTGCATCTGCAGTCTGGAGTATGACCACTTTGTCTGAGGCCCTTGCCAGCAGAGACAATAGATGCTGTCCCTACATCCATCAACTGTCTGTGCTGTCCTCTGCTCTCCATCCCTGTTGGAGAGCCTTTCCTTTAAGTTTGCATCCTGTTTACTGCTGCACTAGCCAGAGAGCGGGAATGTCCCTGGCACAGAGGGTGACCTCTGTGCTGAGGTGGAGCTCTCCCAGAGGGAATTTCAGTGTCATGGGTGAGCTGCTGGATGGAATATTCAAAGCGCCTCTCAGCCTCTTCTGCTCCTATTTTTGTCTGTGTCTTAGGCTTTTTTTTTTTTTCCACTTGAAATACTTCACAGGTCATCTGTCATTTTGCTGGCTGGCAAATGTATATCAATGTTCTCTAATGTCAACACGAGACCGTTGCATCGCCCTTGGTGCGAAAGCCCTACTGCTGAAGATGTGGGGGCTGAAGAGGCCCTTCTTCTCCACTTGTCACCCCTCCTGCTGTGCAGTGTTTAAGCTTTCCAAGGGTCCTCATCCTTACGTACTGCACAGACTTGAAGTAGTCTTTCTGTTTTATCCCAGAGCTTTTAGCTGCAGTTACATGTCTTCCCAGCTCCCTGGCCCGCATCAGGTTTCAGTGATCAATCTTCAGATCTTCTGTTCCAGAAGCAGAGTAGCAGTTCTTTAAGGGAACTATCTTGTTATGTCAACAAGTTAACTTGAAGCTGGCTTGACATAACTTAAAAATTAAATGATCTGGCAGCTGCCTTCAGACTTTTCCCATGGGTGGCAGTATCTTGCCCCTTGTAGCCACTGCAAATCACAGGATCATAGATCACCATCAGAGAGGGAGCTGCTGGCCTCCCTTGCCTGGCAAGGGACACGTTGGGGTGTTCCAGGACACAACTGTGTGATGCTCCTTTGCGTCATCACAACTGGAATTCAGATAAGGACAATGGCCCTGCAGTACCTGGGTTCATGTATAACAACACTCCCTGGGGCAGTGATGGGGGCAGGGACAAAGGGAGTTATGTTTTTTCTAATGAAAACAAAATATTACACGTATCTAAATCTTTGAGGAATACTGGCTTAGTAAATCTGTATAGGGAGAAGTGTTGAATTAATTGGTTGGTGTGAGAAGAATTAAACGTTTCCTCAGCAAGCAGCGCCAACTATTAGGGATTGCCTCTGCCCCTCGGTACATACCTCAATAAGGAAATATAAATTTAGCTTTTTTCCTATGTCCTGAATTGCCAGATCCATTAAAAACCATAGGAAACTTTTCTGTGGACTGGAATTGTCACTGAACTAGTCCTAGTAATAATTGGTAACTTGTGGCTGACTGTTGTAGGAATTGTTTCTCTTGACCACCTCTTATTCAGCTGCTCACTCTGACAGACTGTGAGCAGAATTTGAGCTGGTTTTCCTGAAATAGTACTTCAGGTAGTAACAGGATCAAAACAGACACCTCTTCTGTCACCTCTTCTCTCTCCTCCCAAATGTATTTCCAAGAGGGCTTGTCATCTGTCATGGATCTATGTAAACCTGTCGTCTTTGGCTGAACCCTCAGCTATCCTTATTTCTAGGAAAGCTGGTCGTACTGCAGGTCACCCCATGCCCATTTCTTCCCACAGAGCCATTCAACATTCAACTTTGGTGCTAGTGAGCCAGCAGGTCCAACAGAACTACAGATGTCCTTAAACAGCTCAAAGCTCTTGTGGGTACGCATGTATGAACATGTGTATAAGAGGAACCTGAAACAACAAACACCAAGAAGGTATTCAAAGAATGAAATTGCTGATGAGCAATAATTCTTACTTTGTTCTCTTGGGTGTGAAATGATGATAGACCAGGCAGCTGCAGCTGAAGCCTCCCCTCAAATGCTGAAACAGTCTGTTTCCTGGCATAGCTGAAGCTTGCTCTTTTGTATTTCTTAAAAAAAAAAAAAACCACCTTCCAGCTCACATTTTTGCCCAAACAGTCATAAGCTTAATTTAATTGCAGTTGTTTTCAGTATTGCTATCAAGTCTTTCAGCACATTGAGATGCCAAGCCTGAAAGGATTATTCTCTAAGCACCATCTCTTGGGTGACAGCCCTACACACACACTCTCCCCCCAGCATGATCTTTCTGTACAGGGTGTCTCCCCTCAGCTCCATGCTCAACATCCACCCTCCCACTGGGTTTTTCAGCTAAGCCAGCAATTCCTTGCAATGCACTCCGTACAGAGGAGTTTCCTGGGATTGTGTGGCCAAGATTCTGGGCTGGGATTTCTTCATGTTTTGGTTCTTTTGCAGTTTCTTTGTGTGTCCTTTCTCCCCTTGTCAGATGTGAAAGGTGTCTTGGGGAACATGAGTGCAAATCTCATGGTGTGTAATTTCTGTGAGGCTGACTTCCTTCATGTTGGGAAGAATGTTGAACCATGTGGCTACTATCTGGAACAGGTTGGGCTCAATGGCTTACTGTTAATTGAGTAAGTAAGATCAGAATTAGACTGCTGAACACTGCTCTAGGACAGAAGACTGAGATTACAGTGCTAAATATTGCTTCAGAGGGGGGAACTTTGGCTTTTCTGCTAAGTTGCTACCTCACAGTGCCTAAAAATCCTGACCTTGGAGTCTTTGGTCATGTTCAAGGGTCCAGTTCTCTGCGTGCTTTAGCTACTCATGTTGATGGGTTTCCTAAGCACAGAATTATGTTCCCAGGCTGCATTGATGGAAAACATGTTGCTGGCACACGTGTATTGCAAAAGAGTGGGATGTGTCAACATAGCATCAAGGGTGTTGCTCTTATCTCCATTGTATTTATTAACCTGGGTCTAACTTGAGTTCTTTCATTCTGCTGCCTCCTTTCTACAATTAAAAGACTGGATAGGAGAGGAAAATGGAGGGACTTCCAGTTGGCTTGAACTGACAGTCTTTCATATTTCTCCAGGAACTGACCTTTGGTATGATCGGAGCGAAGTCTTCATTTGTGAAAGCATCTCTTGTTTCTCCTGGTTTCTTTAATTCTTCCCCTCATATTCTTCTCACATGTATATTTCTGACACTACTTCTAGTGCAGTGATTAGCTAGTACTTAAAGGAACTGTTGTATCTCACTGTGACTAGGAGATGTATATGGAAGCAGCAGTTCATGTGTGCAAAGGGCAACATGCTGGATGTTGGGGGTTTGGCTTAGGCTAATATTTTTGTTTCCTCCCCTCCCTTCTTTTCCACTGGAGAGGTCTGATGCACTTGCCAGATCGGGCTCCTAGTGACCATGAGATAATGGGCTTAGCAGATGCCTTCCCTTCTGTGTTGTATTTGTCACTGTGTGAAAGGGTAAAGCAAGTATGCCTTCATGAGTCCTGCTTGCTATCGGGGCCTATTTTAGTGCTGTGGAACTGGATACAGCAGGGAGGGGACACCAAAGCCTATGCAGGAGTCAATGGTTCCCTAAAATCCCTAATAGTGCTTTAGTCCATCTTACTCCCTGAGATGCATCTGACATTCACAGCAGAATTGGGATCACTTAGCTGGAAAGCATTGACATTCCTTTTTACTGGCACTTCTGCTTATCTTTGATAATGATTTTTTTTTTTCCCTATCAGGACAAAGACGGTTACCAGAAAGGTTTTAGTGGAATAGTTTTTGAAGTGGATTTAGCCATAAGGTCAAAGCTATTAAAGTGTCTGCCTTGTCTTCTTTCTTAGTCCATTTTCACCAGCCTAGCACTGGCTGGTGAAACAGGATCTCAGAAAAAGTGTGAGGCCTTAATCTGATGCTGGTCATCTTCCCTGACTTTGTAAAACATAGATGAGAGAAGGGTAGCTCTTTGTGATGGGGGAGTGTGAAGGCCGAGACAGCAAATTTCCGTGACTTCTGTCACAGCATCTTGTTTTGAATTGTATGTCAGCCAGTGGGGAGAAACCTCTGAGTAAAGCTGGGAATGAGGCTTTTCTGTGCCCAGTTTTGTAAAGGAGAAGATGGGTTTTGCTAGGATTTCATGGGGCATCTGTCTTCCTCTCATTGCAGGTGAGGCTGGCGCCAGCATTATTCGGGTGTCGAAAGAAGCCCGGAAGAGGTTCTTGGGCCCACTCCACCCCTCTTTCAACTTGGTGAAGACCATTCGGACCTCTCTGTCCAAGATGGTGCCAGAGAATGGGCATGAGGTTGCAGCAGGACGTTTAGGTATTTCCCTGACACGGGTCTCCGATGGAGAAAATGTGATACTGTCAGACTTCAATTCCAAGGAGGAACTGATCCAGGTGAATGGAAACTTACTGCAGTGGGCTAGGCAGAAATGCCTTTATCTCCAGATGTCCTTAGTACTGGAGTATAGCTGTCAGTATAAATGGTAAAGGCTAGACAAGGCAGAATTTTTGTCAAGTCTCTAAGGGGGTAATGATGCATTAGGATTTTTACATATTTGTAGCTTTTTATATAGCAGTGTAGTTTCTCACACTTCAGGTAGCAGCCAACAGTTTCTAGAGGTTTCTCATGATTTCTGCCACCTTCCTGAATTTCTGTTTAATGGTCCTTTCAATGGACAAGGTTGCAGCAGGGACATTGTTTGGGACACAGACACCTGGACCGGAATAACAAGACATATTGTTGTCAAAACAAGGTAGAAGACCCAGAACCCTTGGAGGTGCTCCAGTGGGGCGGTTCTGAGGGTGGTACCAGGGGCAAAAGGTTTTTGGGTTGGATGTACTCATTAGATGTGATAGTTAAGTAGTGTTATAAATTTGTAAAAATCCTGTACTGGGTGTGCACCTGAAAGCTTTCATTAAAGAACTGCTCTCTGCTTTACCTATGCTAATATTGTCTCTAAAGTATTTTTCCTTGATTTTAGGCAACATCAGCACATACCAGAGTGGTGTTCTGAGAAGAGAAATAGTTTCAGTGGGCTTTTTTCTTATATTCTGGATCTCTTTCTCCCTCAGGCCTGTATCTGCAGCACCTTTATCCCTGTCTACTGTGGGCTGATACCTCCAACCTTGCGTGGAGTGGTAAGTAAGGCTCTTAAGATGGTCCTTCATTAAATCACATACTAATGAGTAAGAAGGCAGAAATGCTGATGGTCAGTTTTGCAATCTTATCGCTTGTCTGCTGGCAGCATTTAGCCTGAAGAGACGTGAGAAATTCCCAAATAAATAATTTACTACAGTGGAAGTTTCTTTCCACTGCTGCGCACAGTTGGCTATAAATGTCCTGAAGACTAGTGGATTTAACATGACAGTAGTATAGAGCAGTCTGGGTGAGGGCTAGCTGACTTAGCAGATGGTTCTCATGGCTGCATGGTACAATGTTCTCCACCACTGAGGCTCCAACCATCTGCATGTGGAAAGAACTTGAGTCCGGGATAGAAGTCAACTAGTGGTGTGAATACCAGCCCTCTTTTCCATGGAGTTTTTCCTGTCCTTTCTCTGTGAATAATGTTCTGCTGTCTGCCAGAGCTGACTTTAAATCCTGTCCAAGAGCAACTTCTCCCTCTGTGTTTGCATGTTAGAAATGAAAACATTTGAAAGCTGTGCAGAGCAGGAGCATTTCTGAATATCAGTCTTCCTTTAAGGGCCTCAGCTGAGCTTGGACTCCCTTGTGCTATACAGGGTAAAAGACAGGTTTTTCACAAACTAAATAGTCAAAAAGAGAGGGAGAACTGCCACTGAAGTATGTGTACCCTGTTTTCCTCTAAGTGGCCTCACCAAAACACCTCTGTCAGAGCGCAGCATCAAATCTGCTTCCACTGCTACCTATGTCCTAAAAGCAAGGTCAGTTTTGCTCCTGCATAATACACAACTTGGCTGCTTTTGTCTTGTGCAAACATGCTGGGCGGAGAAATGACCTGGAAGAGATGTCCAATGTCCAGCCCTTCAGAGAAGTGACAGAATCACTTATGGTTTGGTATTAGCTCGGCAACTGCAGGCAGGGAGCCTGGTGGGAGCATAGCAGTGGCTCTTGCTTGACACCTCTTTTGAGGCTAGTTGAGGTCAGTGTGGATCAGGCAAAATCTCAAAATTCCAAACTGTGTGCAACATTGCATGTTGTACGTGGAATGTGCAGCTGCCCTGGCACACTGAGGAATGACTTCTCATGGGGAAAGGTAGGGAGGGAATATGAGATGAAGAAATTAATTCCTACCTCTTCCCCAGAAAAGCATGGCACTGAAGGGGGGTTACTGATGAGGGAAGAGGTTAAATTGGGTTGGGTATGAGCTTGGGAAATGGTTTTGAAACATGACTGCATAGTTCCTAGCATGCCTGTGGTGACTTTATTTGCCACAGGAAAAGCTGACAGACCTGACATAAGGACCAATTTTCAAGGTGGTTTAATATGTGCAAGGTACCAAATCCATATTCTGCCTTCCTCCTAATTTTTTTCCAGTGTTCAATTCTCTGAGGTCTGGTAGCCCCACAGAATGGATGACGGAGATAAGCGGGTGCAGGGAGGAAAAAATAATTCTTAAATACTGAGGAATGCAAGGGTCAGTAACTGGCCTGTTAACACATGTAGAGCTATGAACTGTCTGCAGCATGTGGGTGAGAACCCCTAACAAGGGCCACAAAGCTGATTGTCAAATCATGTGAGTGAAGGGCCCGGTGAATGGAAATGAGAACCCCAGTCCACAAACCATCCCATAAAGCTGCTGCTCATGCCTGTGGGCAGCTGGTGGCTCCAGCCTGTGGCTCTGTGCTGTCTGGGGCTTTGTGGGAGGCTGAAGAGTGGTTAGGTTTGGGTTGATGGAGGTTCAGGCAAATCCAAAGAAGTGGCAGCTGAGCTTTACTAAGGAATGGTAATCAGCATTGCCTGGGAAGTGGTGGACCAAAGACAACAGGGTGTGCACATGTACTCCTGGATCTCCGTGGAGTGAGAAGGCTTTGCCTGTCAGTGTTATTGCAGTTGAGCCTTTTTTCTAATGGCATCTGTGCAGTCATGCTGCCACCCTCAGGGAGACATGTCTTTCTGCATCCTTATTGCAAAACCAGTGTTGTCCAAGTGGCCAAATGACTTACCTCATTTTTCTTTAAACAAGGTGGGTTGCTGCCTGCTTTGCTATGCCCTCTTCCCACTCAGCCTGTTGTGATCTCATCCTTGAAGAGGGAGTCTGCCAGATGTCTCCAGCTCTAGCTGTGCCTAGTCTGGCTTTCAGTGGAGCACCTTCTGGGAGAGGATGACAATGACAGTTTGCTGTGGTTGCTTTGGCTTAGGGAACATTGATGCCCTCTTTAGAGGGAGGAGAGGGTTCAGTTGATTGTTGGCACCACTGTTGTCTGGAAAGCATCCTATAAGTGTTCCTGTTTCTGAGAGGGTATACTCATTCTTGAGTTTATCCTGTCCTTCCACTTTCTTGACTGTCTAAATCCAGGTGGTGTAGGAGTCTGTACATATGTCTGTATTGATACGGTGTTTGCTGAGCAAGGCCTGGCATAAAGACATGACAGCCCTGTGCTGTGAGTTTGTGCTGCTGTAACCTACAACTGTAATCACAAGCCATCTCCCTTGAACCTGTAGGCTGTATGCAGAGGTGGCCCTGAGGTTTAGTTTGCTTCCCATGAAACCTGCTGTGCGGTCCATCCTGACCCTGTTGCCTCAATGGGAGCTGGATTCCTGTAGCTGAATTTGATTGCTTTCAGCCTAAGAGCATGCAAACTGTTTCCTGGGCTCAGATAAGCTGCTTGGAGAGTTCTCTGTCTTGTCTGCTATCCAGAGCAAGAGAGAACAAATTGCAAAGCACCCGCCAGGCAACATATCTGGCATTTTCCTAAGCATTGTGCAGCAGAAGACTGTTGGTGGTCAGTCTGCCTGAAACAAGATGCAGAATGGAGCACCTCCTCTTGCAATCAGCATTTCCATGCTCTGCCAGGGTTTAGACTGTACTAGCTCAGCTTGTCACCCATCAGGCAGCTGAAAGTTATTATAGCTCCTGCCTATGGGGCTGTGTAGCACTTGTATGATGATTTGTGTTTAAACCTGTCCAGAGGGAAGGAATCTAGGCAGCAAAACTGGCAGGACTCTTCTGTAATTGAGGTTTGCAAGAGCTGGAGTTGTTGCTCTGCAAAGGTCTCAAACTTCCTGCTCTTTTGGCTTGACCAACATCCCTCTGCTTTTAGCTTTTGCATGTTGCTTACTCTGCCAAAGCCCTGCGATAGGGATCATCTTGCTCAGCGCCTTGTGCAATTATAGGTTCCAGCGAATATTTTGAGAACATGCTGCTGGGGTTGCCCTTCCTGCAAGGGTAACACAAATGTGTTTATGGTATATAAGTACAGAACATTCTCTGATAAGAGGGTGCCTGTTAAGAGCAAAACCCACGTCCCACGTGCTCTGTTATCATACCACAGCAAGCTGATTCCCAATCTGTATACAAGTGTTGGGATTGCTGCTTGATAAGCCTGCTGGCAACAAATCAGCTGTTGTTACTCTTGGATAAAAAGCCTTCTGCTAGTGGGGACTCCTCTGAGCTTATTCACTTTAAACACAAGTGAAAAATTGCACAATGTCACAGTGTGACATCTTAGATTAGTGCTAATTTGTGCTGCAGGTGGTTGTTGGTGTGTGTTATTATTTATTCAATTGGACAGCAGTCAAACCCCATAGGAGATGTAAGTCAGCAGTCACAAAAGTGAATATGCTTATCTTATTGAACACTTGTGACCAACACACTCAACCACAGGAAGAAAAGCACACAGCAAAAGGAGATTATAGGCAAAATAGCTGTGCTATCACTAGTTTTGACTCTTCCAGTGTTGGTGGATGTACTCTGTACTCTTTCCAAGTTGTTGGCACAAATAGTATGGGGGACACAGAGTAACAAAACTGCTTGGTCAGTCAGGATAATGAAGATTGCTACATTTGTCTTGATTTCAGAGATATGTTGATGGAGGGATTTCTGACAATTTGCCACAATATGAGCTGAAGAACACAATTACGGTGTCTCCATTCTCAGGAGAGAGTGATATCTGTCCACGGGACAGTTCCACAAACATGCATGAGCTGAGAGTCACCAATACAAGCATCCAGTTCAACCTTCGCAACCTCTACCGCCTCTCGAAGGCCTTGTTTCCTCCCGAGCCACAGGTGAGTTTCTTGGATACACCAAAACTTGGGAACAGTACATAGGCACTGGCTATTCTGTGCACTTTAGCAGAAGAAGATTCCAGACATTGTTAGTTCAGTATCTTCTGTTTGTCTGGTTTTTAATCTTGACACTATCAACTCAGTGACTTGGCAAACCTTGAGCATCTGCACAAGGTCATATGTGGATTGGTTTTCTTTTGCTACTAGAACATCAAGAATCACAAGCAGTTGCTTGGAAAGTATACGCATATTGCTCTCTTTAGAAGAGAGCTGGCAAGAAATCTGGCTCACTTTAGACAAAGATGTATCAGCCATCAGAACCAATGTGCACTTGAGACTGTTTTAAGGTCAGGATTGAGCTGCCAGCCTGAAGCCAGTGCCTATCTCCCGGAAAGTGCCAGTGGAGCAGGTGGCACTAAAAACAGCTTTGCATTTCTGAGGAAATGCAAATGCCACATAGTCCTGATGCGTGAGCATAATGAGCATGTATGCCTGTGCTTGAATAACTTCAGCAAGTTTGTTCCCGCCCCCTCTCTAGTCTTAGCTGACTTGATCTGCAAACACAGTGGTCCTTCCTGGCATTTACAGAGAGGTGTTCTGAACTGCTTGTCAGACTGACTGGCTGAAGGTTGCCCACAGCTGCAACTCTTAAGCCCATACATAGGTAGGATTCCAAGTGTCTCTTCCAATCTAAATTATCTTGTGATTCCCATATGCAATGCATTCCTGCTCAAAGCCTGGGAAGAGCTGGCAAGAATGAGACTTGTTCTTGGGATAGCTCAAGAGTCAGGAGAATTTTTCTAAAGCCAGCATTGATCTGGTTGTTTTCTCTGATCAGCCTATTTTCAAATTACTTACTCTTTCCTTCCACCCCCTGCAGGTGCTGCGGGACATGTGCAAGCAGGGCTATCGGGATGCACTGCACTTCCTGAAGAAGAACGGTAAGACACTGGGTGTTTGTAGGGTGTGCTGGCTTGCCTGTTTTGTGCCAGGCTTGGTGCTTTGGCTTTGAGGGTAGTCAGTGGTGCATATGAAAGGTGGAAGTGCAGAATTAAACTGTGCCTCAGATACTGGGACATAGAATTTTCATTAATAAGTCTATTTTAGCTCTTCAGGAAGCAGATGGGAAGTGGTCACATTTGCATTTTCCAGCACAGTTGTTGGGCACCAGTGCCATTTGGACCTCCTGCAGATACCCCGCTCCATTGTAAATGCAGCTGGGGTATGTGAAATGCTGCCCTCAGAGCTGGCACTTGGGTGCTGCTGTGTCTCTGTGCCAGCCCTGAGCTCTTGCCTCCAGCTGCTGTGGCGATGGGTGTGTGCTTGCTGCCACCTCGTGTCCATAGACGGTGGATCAGGCACTGTCTGCTCCGTGATGCAAACTGGATAACTGGGGTAGCAGCGGTCATGCACCTGTGTGTGTGAAAGGTTGGTGACTAGCAGATTCTAGCAACAAAACTCAGCCAAACAGCACCCTGGAGAACTTAAAGGGAAAACGTGAGAATTTCTGGCGAGGAAAGAGAATTATCTTAAACCAGCAAGCTTTTTAACTCATTGTGGTAAGCATTACAACAGATGTAAGCTGAAGAGGCTGGGTATGGCGCCTCGACCTCAGGGGAGTTAGGGTGAAGTGAGGACTAATACACTGAAGGCTAGGCCAGGCAGAACAGCTGATTTGTATCATTCTTAAAGTATGGCTTCTCTTATCAGGTCTCCTTCATCCTCCAAGTCCTGCCCGTCCTCTCCTTGCCATAGAAGCTCCCCCAGCTGAGAAGAAAGAGGAAGAAACAGAGGCTGAGGACCAATTAGAGGACAATACTGCCCTTGCTGTAGTTGAAGAGCACATCTTTGAACACTTGCCTCCCAGACTGAACCAAGGTATAATTCAAAGGGAGAGATCACAGGTTCCTGTGCTGCCTAGTCTGCTTCAGAGGATTACTGAAATGTGTGGTTATTGTTTGTGGCTGGGGTTGGCCATACCCAGGGATTGAACCAGCACCTGCTGATGGTTAGATGGAGTTGGGGGTCTCTTAGATAAAGTCGTAGCTTGCCCTGTGGGGGCTGGATTGGGAGAAGTTGACTCAGTTGGCAGTGTTCCACATAGTAAGGAGATGAGGGGATCTTGTTGCTTGCTCCTTTGGAGTCTGATAAAGCTAAAAGCTGCTCTTCTCAGCTGTGCTCAGCGAATTACTAACCTGAGCAATACCTCCTTAAAAGATGTGCAAGATGAAGAGGGGAGACCTTGGGCTGGGTAATTTCTGGGGTACAACAAGGAAAGAGGTAGACCTATTGGGAGGGTTCATCCATGTTTTCTTCTGCCTTCAGCTCTTCTGGAGGCTTGTGCTGAAAGAAGAAGTTTCTTGACTGGCCTCACCAACATGCTGCCTATACGTGTGGCCACAGCAATGATGGTGCCCTATATGCTGCCCCTGGAGTCTGCAGTTTCCTTCACTGTCAGGTAAGCCTTCGGCTGGTCCCTCCATGGGGCTCTTTCCAGTGCACAGAAGTCCTTGATGTAACTGCTGGAGCATGAATGGACAAAGAGTGGGATCCTCTTTAATTCTGCAGTGCCAGAGTTCCTGGGGAAGGAGTTCCCAACAATTACCAGACAGGAAAATAAAAAAAAAACCAAACCAGAAAAAACCAAGAACCTAAAACTTTTCCTATCTTCCCGTGTCAGTTACAGGCACTAATTCCAGCTTGAAGGAAAGATGGCTGTGTGCTGGAACATAGCCTAGAAAATGGTGGTAAATTTTTGAGCCTTGAGAGAGACTTCTGATCTGGGAGTGCAGGAGTGAAATTAGGAACCATACAAGAGGTTGTTTCCTTCTGGAGGGAGGGATAGAGTAGTCCCAACCACTTCCAGCTCTATACTTACACAGCTGGGAAGACAGGTGTGTCAGGCTTGTTCTTAGGATGATATATCCTATGGGAAGTTTCACAAACTATCTCCTTACAGATAGAAATTCTTGGAGAAAAATGCTTTCCAAATCTGAGAATGGATGAGAAATATGGAAGGTGCAGACAGGAAATGTAAAGAATAAGTTTCTCTGCTGTTCTCAGTCTTCGCAGCTTCTCCCACTTAATTCTATCAATGGTAGTGTAAATGCCTCTTAACACATTTGCCACTAAAAATAATTGAGAAGCAGCAAAACTGGCATTCTTTTCATCCTATTCCCAGCTAATGGTTGTTTCCTGTCTTTTTACAGGTTGCTGGAATGGCTCCCAGATATCCCTGAGGATATTAGATGGATCAGAGAACAGATAACTGAAATCTGCAACTATCTTGTGAAGAAAGCTAAGAAGAAACTGGGCAGCCACCTTTCAGCCAGGTATGGCTGCTTTCTTTCACTGCACTTTTCTTGAGGAGTCCCCATTTCCCCTTTCACCTTTTGAATTCTATTGATTCTAGTCTTTTGGAGTAGAAGCAAGTAAGGTACAAATTGACCAGAAGGATTTATTGCCCAACCTGAAATGCAAATCTAGTCCATGGTCTCTTGGCTTCCTTAACTGTTAAATAGTACATGGTCTGCTTCCTTCTTCCCATTATAGGGCAGACCTAATGAAGCTGTTGCTTTAGCAATAGGGCAGAAGATGTAAGTCTGATTAAAACAGTGTGCTAGCTTATTGCATGCTACCTGTAGAAGACAGAGGCACTTGTCTTTGTGGCATTTTCTGGCCCAGGATCCCCTAAAAGTTCCTTCCAAGAAGTACTTGTGTTCAAATGACCTCTTCTGCCTCAAGATCTTGGCCTGGTTTAGAGTGGAGAGGCAATATGGTGGCCAGGAAACAACAGAATTTCCAAACAAGATAGAGTGCTTTGGGTCCATGTGTGTATCTGTGCTTCTGAACTGAACACTCTGCAGTAGCCCTTGGCTGTGGCGACACTGTTGTGTGAATGAAGGTAGAAGAGATCACAGTAGGGTCCTAGTTGTGAATTGGATCCTAGTACACAAGAGCTGAGTAACTGAGAGTTGTGAGGAGGAAAACAGGCGCGCACACAGATTTCTGACTAAAGTCATGCGGTCAATGGTAGTATGAAGTAGGGCTGTGGTTCTGGTGACCTGCTCAAGCCGTCCCATGTACTGATCCTTCACTTGTATTTGCCTTTCAGGCTTTACTATCACCTTGAACTTGGAGGGCCCCAGAGCCTGCCAATTCCTTCATCACCTTGTGGTGAAGCACTGCCCATGTGGATGAGAAGCAACCGTTCTGTGTCTGATGTCATGATGAAGTGGGAGGAGTACCAGCGCCAGCTCATGCTGGGCTTACTCTGCATCAACGTGGACATGCAGGCCTCTCTCTTCCCTCGGGAAGGGTTTCAGATCAAGCTTCCACCTCTAGACTGTGCGAAAGAGTGCCTGCCACTCTTCTGATCCTGCTGCCGTGAGGGGATGAGGATGGGTGGGAAGGGAAGCAGACACAAGGTGGGACCAGTCTCATCCCTCAGCAGCAGGCTACCTTGTGCTTCTGAATATGCTGCAAAGGGGATTTCCCCGGGATGGAGACTGGTGGAATTGACTGTAGTCAGTGTTGCCCACTGGGCCAGGCAAGGGATCTCTTGTGTTCAAAGACATACACAGGCTGATACCTTGCTCTAGACTTGGGTTGAGGCTTGGCCACTGCCTGGGGCCAGGCTGATGCTCACCCACTGGGTACTCCCAAATAGTGCACTTTGAATTGCCGTTGGCTTTTTACCACCAAATAATCAGGATGTAGATGATGCTCTCAAGTTCATGCAGCTTTGAGCTTCCTTTGTTTTTCAGAGCATGTGTCTTGGTTCTTTTCTTTAAATCATCTGGTAGCCCTTAGTTCATAGTGCTACTGAAAGACGAGGTAGCCACTTGCCAAAACAATGGCTTCCAAATCTCCTCTTAAGTTTCTTTTTGGCTGAAACCATGTCTTTTCCTCTCTCCCTTAACTGCAATCCACACTAGTAGCCAGAGCTGGCCCTGCTGCAGATTGCACTGGAACTGCAAAAGTGTAGAAAAGTTTTGTATTTTCCCTGATTCATGTTATAATGGTCTCTCCCTTTTTGATTTTTGTCCTCGAGGAACTGCTGCAACTTGAAATCTGAGTGTTAAGTAAGTCATTGAGCTTATTTCAAGATGTAATTTTGACAGATTCTTTTTTTTTTTCCAGGGAAACATGTTGAATTTGAGGCTCCATTCTTATCATTGTGAATGGAATTAGTGTGGGTTTGCCCTGGAAAAGCTCAGCCTGACTATCTTAGGATCAGCTTAGCACCTGAAGCAATGTGAAGTGCTTGTAGGAAGGTGAGATTGTGCAGGGCATGTTACTTTTGAGAGGCTTGTGGTGGAGTATCACAGCAAGTGCTGGGGAACTGGGGGGCTACCTCTGATAGGGGTTGGTTGTGCTTTGCTCCTTGAGAGTCTGTGCAACTGAGGGAAATTCCAAGTGGGTGATACAGAATGGATCCCCTGCCAAACTGAGGCTTCTGTCTTTTGCTCACAAAGTTTGGTTGTTGAAGCTTTGGAGTGAGAAGGACTTAGGTTTGCAGCTACACCAGCTTTACAGCTTGCCTGTTTCATGTTGTGGCTCTGCAGCTGGCAATAGCTGGAGCACCAGATATGAACTGGTGTTAGGACTGTTGATGCAAATGTAGCCCACTCAGAACTGGCTGCTCTTTGTCTTACCCCTTAAAACACCAGAGCTAGTGGGTCTGTAGCAGGGCAGGACTATGCCTTGTAAGGCGCTGCCGTCTCAGTGGTGGTCTGGTTGTGACTGTCTGCATAGAAGTATGAACTCCCTGTTCTTCACAGGGTGTGACAGATGACTTCTTGCAGGGATTGCACATATTAAAGCTGAAGTCTTCATACTATGACACAAACGCAGCTCCTGGTATCTCTTTCTGCAGCTTGTCCAGCTACCTGAGGCGTCTTCTACCTCTCCTAGCAGAAATAGTGTGCAACTGGCCAAAGCAAACACACTCTGTCTTTGCTGGGGAGCAGGACAGGGTGTCTGAAGCTGATTACATAACCTATACCTGGAATAGTGATTTGTAATAGACTCCGTTTTGCACCTTAGATTTAGAAAGAGAAAGTAACACCAGAAGCTCTACTAATAGCTGAAGAAAGTAGCAAATCTGCTCGATCGTGTCTGCATGAGCAGTGTGGGTGAGGTGGTGGGTGCTGTTTCCTACCAGCACAATTGTGCACTGGGCATGGGTTTGGTGTTTGTGTGGAAATTCTGATAAGCGTCAGGGCTTTCCTGTAGCGGTAATTCCAAGCTGGGAACTAATGGAGTGGGCAGCTGTGGTGCTGCCCAGGAGATGCCAGTGCAAGTATGAACTTGTGACTTAGACTATTACCCCACTGCCCTTTCTGGATGTAACCTACCTATGTAACACAAGGGCCTGCATAGCTTATAAAGTGGGCCTGCACTTAGGCAGTCAGATTTAGTCTTAAGCTTTTCATAGTTAGTCAGTTAGGAAACAAAGAAGTTGCTACAGGAAGAGAAAAAACTGGAGGATTCTAAAATCAAAATAGGAATATTGGATTACAAAACAAGTCAATCTTGTGATTGTCTAAAGCCTGCAGAAAAAAAATAATGCTAGATGCATGTAACTAATGGAAGTGAACCAGCAATAAGCTACTGTCAGTTAGTGGGAGCAGGATGAATTTAATGAAAATTGGAATTGAGAAAAGGTGTTAATTTTGTGGTTTGGTGTGGGATTCCTTTTCTTCCACTGTTTCAGACTACCTTTGGGGGAATGGCACATGCACAGCTGCTTAGTTTGTCAAATGCATACCTCTTGCCCCTAATGCATGCAGAGCAACTGGCAAGAACATACCAATATTTAGTGGCAAGAACTTAAGGCATTTTATCCAGAAGCAAAACATCTGAAAGGAGCAAAACTGCATAAGGAAAATCATATGTTTAGAAGCTGCTGCCCTTTTTGACTGCTGTTTTTGTGTTAATATATGGGTGGAGAAAATGATGCAACTGTTGTTTTTTTTAAAATCCTTTCTTCCTGGACTGGTAAAACCACTGAGCAATCATGTAAACCACTAAACTATGAAACAAAATACTTTTGGCAACAAAATGTGCTAAGAAGTCACAGCTTGGCACCCTTATCCCCTGGATCTCCTCTGCTTTTTGCATCCGAACTGAGTGGTCCAGTGCCAACTGGGCTGATTCCACTTCTTCCAGTGCTCTGACCCAGAAGGCTTGCAGGTTCTGGTTCATGCATTTCAAGAGACTAAGGGCTGTGCCTGGTAAAATGCCTGAGTTTCTTTCTGTGTTTCACCTCATCTGTAGTTTAGTTTATTATATTGACTTCTCAAAGAGAAATCCTTGTACACTTCAAACAGTAAACACAAATCAAAGCCTGGCTTTAAATATAAAGGTCTAACTTTCCTGTGCTAATTTGCAGGGTGTGAATGGATACTGGGAAAGCACCACTCCGTATTAACCCTTTCTTTGCCTGTTTGTATTCCCCAAGTGATGCAATGGTTGTTGTGTGATAGCTTGTTGGCTTTATAAATTTAGGCTCTTATAAGGGAACTGCAGGTCTGTCAAAAATACCTCAAACTAGCCTCATCTTCCTTTTGAGAAGTTTCACCCATTTGCTTGAAATTCTTGCTGCTCATTCACCACAGATTATAAGGGATGAAGGAAGTAAGGAAGATCACCTTGTTCAGTGATGCAGAAAAAGCATTGTAGCAGCTTTTGAAGAACAGCTTTTTGTTATGCAGTGCTGCCTTGTTTGGATGAGGACTTCCCCCCGCCCCACCCCACCTTTTTGGAAATCTCTGGCAACCTTGTGGTAGGCTCTGGTTTGGATTTGGGGGTGTTTATTGTTATAATGCTAACTGGAATTCTTCAAGCCTTTGTTCTATGTGTACCTCATGGCATGCAAAGTTGTCTTCTGGGCAGACATTGCTGATTAACCTACACTTGCCAAGTTCACAGGAACAAGGTCATCTGTAGCACCAGTCCCTTCTTCAGCAAAATGTGTGGCTGGGCAGCCCAGCAGGTAGTTGACAGGGCCTGTCTGCTCTCCAGTATATGGTGGGTGAGAGGTCAGGTTCCTGGACCAAAAGTTCATCTTGCAGTCCATGTCCAATTGTCCTTACAGCATTCACTGGACTCCTGCATGAGTCCCGACCCTTGTTGTTTCCACTGTTTCACATAAATGGTCTGTGCATTCAG
Source organism: Grallaria varia (assembly GCA_013396735.1). NCBI lineage: Eukaryota > Metazoa > Chordata > Aves > Passeriformes > Formicariidae > Grallaria > Grallaria varia. The sequence goes on from VWZG01004016.1 coordinate 279,465, forward strand.
GAATCCACTTTCTTTTTTTTCTCCTTCCTGTGTTACTACTTGCTACTTTTAACAAGGCTAATCATGAACTTCTTGTGCATCTAACCAGCCCCTAACCTCTACAACACTGTAGAGCTGCTTTGTGTACAACAGTCCATACCTATGGCATGCTCTGTAACCCAAAACTGGTGTGTAGTATGTTGGGTTGGGTTTGCTGCCTGCCCTACTGCTAATACTGTTACAAACTGGTTTTTCAAGAGATAGGAGAAAATACTGACCACGATATATAGCCCCTAGGAATTGTTTTCTTGCGGCTTCTTGGAGGGCTGTGTGCCTGCAAAACTCACACTAGAGAATAAAAGAGAATCTGCTGTCTGACAGCACTTGGGTGTCCCTTGTATATTCCCCAGTGGTTTTGTTCATTTAAAAAAAAATAACCAAGTAATTTACTACTTCCTTTGAGAGAAGAGCTCTCACTTTTGCCAAAGTGGTTGTGGGAGAAACACCTGAAACTCTGTGTGTTTTTCCCTTAAGGGTCCATTTCTGCTAAACATATGCTAGATGTGGTGGGTGGCAGGGCTGCGTGTTGCCAAAAAGGGCCTTGTCAGTGGTTTTCTCAAGCTTTGTTTCTGTCTTCCCCTTAAATCAAATGAGAGTGGACCACCTCACCTGGCTGGCACATCAGCCAGCTTGTTTGTGCCAAACACACCCTGTGCCTTTACACTGGGGCTCTGGCCTGCCTGCCTTCTGTGCCCCTGCAGTGTCTGCCTTTCTGAGTGCAGCAGTACTTGCTCTCCTCTCCTTCCTTCCCCTTGCACACCAGTGGGCCATTGCTCCATTTTCCATTGGCAGGCAGCTCTACTAGGACAGCCTCAAAGTGCATCCATCTCACTCTGTGGATCCGCATCAACCCTCCTGCACAGGGAGGGGAAACTTCTAGTTCCAAACAGAAGACTGGGAAATGTAACTTTGAAATAAATACTTCCTAATTCTGAGGTTTTCTCTTGCTCTTGAAAACAGCATCTAAAGCAGCTCTTTGAGCTAGATGTGTCCTGGGACTCCACTGCTGCTGCTGAGTTTGAGAAGACCCTTAAGCACACAATACAGGTGGAGATCCTGTGGAAATTACTGAAGTCAGAGCAGCAACTAGACCAGCAATAGCATACACAAGTCAAATATTTACACAGCAGTGTCACTAAGTAATATTCACAGTCACTTTAAAAATTCAGTATTAAATTTTTGATGCTTTTTTTTTTCTCTCCTGTTTCTATTTTCTAATGTTTTGCTGAAGAAAATGTAACTATTTATTTTGGCAGAAATATATCTTCAAATAAAACTTTCTCAATATATTTACCTGGCTGTGTTAGGTTGCTTGTCTTGCAATTTAAAGGTTTATTAAATATTTTTTGAATGCACTGTATGATGTGGGTTTGTTTTGCTAGGCCCTAGCCCATTCAAATTCCTCTCAGGGTAAACATGTCTGAGCATGCAATGAACAGGGCCTGGACCTAGAGGTGAAAAAATGGTACATTTTGGTCCATTTCTGACTTCTCAAGATGAAATGCCCCAAACGCTATTGGCCTCTGTTTATTGGAGCTCCTGGGGTAGACCCTGGTTTCTAGGAGCAATTAAGCACCATCTTGTGGGAATAGCAGGTGCTTGGCACCTGTGCAAGGGTCAGTAAAAAGTTTTTCACAAATATGAAACTTCTCCAATGCAGGGGCATCTCTTGAGGAAACTGAATCCTGACTCTCACACCTCTGTTGACCAGTGGGTGAAATAAACACTACAACTGTCTGTTGTGTGCCTGCCCATTTCAGTCAGATACCAAGGTGTGCTACGGTTCATCTCCAGCTGGAGCACAGGGAAACCACCGGCCCTCGGGCTGTGGGAAAGCCGGCGCTTTCCTTGGGAGCTGGGCTTGGCTGCTCTGGGTGTGAGGCCGGGCTGGGATCGCCGAGGAGAGGGAAACAGCCCCGCACAGACCGGGGTCTGTGGCTGCGGGGTGTCCCTTGGGCGCTGCGGGGCTTGGGCTCCTCCTGGTCGGGGCTTTGGACAGCGGTGAACTTCAGGGAGAGACTTTGCTGGGTGCTGCCACGTGACGGGGACGGGCGCTGTAATCAACATTATCGCGTGCAGCTGGGAAAGCAAACAGCCTTTTTTAACCTCCGATGCCAGGAAAATAACAAATACCCCAACTCGGTGCCACGAGTCGGTGTAACTGATCCCTCTTAGGCAGAGCCGAGCGGCTCCGCCGGGAGAGAGGCTGCGAGCGGGGCTGGGTGCGCGGCTTTGGCGGTGTTTGGGGCCGGGGTGCCGCCTATC
>VWZG01004016.1:281834-332080 GCA_013396735.1 Grallaria varia
GGGGGGGCTGCGAAGCGGCCGCCTCTGGGAGAGCCCCGGCGGCACCTTCGCCCTCGCCTCGCCGGCCGGCCGGCCCTGCCCCTGCCACGGTGGGCAGCGGGAGCGGAGGGCTGGGGCTCTCCGTGTGCTGCGGGGTCCCCGCCTTGCCCAGAGCCACAGGCGCCTCGCCCCCGGCTGTCGGAGGTCCCAGGTACGGAGCATCCGTGTTCCCGTGCGAAGCTGCGGGAGCGCCGCACACGGCTCCTGAGGCGAAGCCGCGGCGGAGCTGCCGCCCCTTTCGCCCTCTCTGCTCCTCCGAACTCCGCGGGCTCCTTTGATACGAGGTCGCGGGACTTTGGCCGTGCCTGTCGGACCTGAATGAATACCTTTCACTTTCTCATCTTTTTTACAGCATCCTCTGTTCAGGGAATGTTCTCTCTTGCCACGATTCAGGTGCAGATGACACTGCACAGCAAAGATGCTGCAGGTCCCTGTGGCAGCTGTGTGGGTGCTGCTCCTTCTCTTTGAAGGGAAAAAAAATACCAGAGCTTTCCCTCTTCTGAGACTGCAGAGTCTTTTTAACATCCTGTGCGCATGGGATGGACTTCGGTGAACTTGTGTGTTGAACCTCAAGTCCTTCCTGTAGGACTTCCTGAAAACAGTCGAGGGGAAAAGAGGCCAGTGATCTCCAGCCTGGGACACAGGGAGATGGCGGTGCTCAGTAATGCCCTGAGAAAGCAGGATTATCCAAACACAGCTTGCTTGTTTAGTCATGACTTGTTGAGTTCTTGGTTATTCTGATGGTGATGATGACCGTTGTGCATCAAGGGGCTCTCAGAAAACCTTAATTTCTAGCTTTGCCTTATGCAAGTGCAGGGGAAATTGCGTCTTACTTCGCATGTGATAGAGCTGTATTTATTTTAGCGGATTGTATAGGCAGGTTTGTGCCGATATGAGATATACATATACACATGTCTCCTGAAGGCTATTGAAATTGCTTGTCTAGATCAAACACATAGTTTAGTCTGTCCTTTCACTGACCAATTCAGGTGGTCCAGAGTGGGTCCAGAAACTGCAATGAGCGGGGTTGGAAGAATCTTCTCTTTGCCAGGACATACTGCTGCACAGAGACTGATGTGAGGCCTGAGGCATTAAATTTTAGAATCCTTCATAAAATGGGATTAAATGCCTCCAAAACTACTTTGCTGTGCAAATATTGTTGTTCTCTTTCTCCAGAGCATCGCTCTTCTCTTGGTCTTTTGTGGCAAGCTACGGTGTGTGGTATAAAGTGTCCAATTGGAAAGTCTGCTTGGCTGTTTTGTCACCATTGGATAGGAAAATTTCTACTCCCACCCCAATTTGATGCATCTAATGAATCAAGACCCTACCATCTACTGATGTGAAGATGGTATTGTAAAGGAGGACTCCATGTGGGGCTGCCTTTAGCAGCATGCAGACAGTGCTGGGGTGTTGCTGTTCCTTGTGACTTTGCCAGGCAGCCTCAGAGAATAAACAAATGGGATGAGGACAATTGACAGTAACAGAAATCACATGGACACAGCTCCATGCACAGTGTTCTTCACGGTCAGAGAGCTTTTGAGGATATCGATCCTTATGTACCATAAACTAGGTTTGGTTTCCATAATATAGCTACTTGCTCTCTAAATCTTTTTGAATTCATAAGGCTGCTCTGGGGACTGAATTCTCCCTCCACTCCTCACCTGTTTCCAGGAGCTTATCTTGGATTTAAGGACAGTGATGAGAAAGTTCAGCTGTAGCAAATGTGTCCTCTTCCACTGGGTGGAGCAGCCATCTTGTTCCCGCAGATGCCTTGGCTTGCTGTCTGTATAGAGTCTGAGGTGGAAATAATTGATTTACTTTGTTTGTCTGAATCTGCAATGATTCATTTTGGTGTCCTACCAGAAGAGCAGAATTGCAACGATTAGTAAGACTTTCTGTCCTTTGTCACTGTGTATCCTTGAAGGTATCCTTAGCCCAGCAGCTTGAAAGAGAGATGCTGTGGGTGTTCGGATTGCCCCTCAATATTTTCTAGCAAAGTTCTCTTTTCCCCAGCCTGCATCCTGAACTTCTAATTTCTTGTCTGATGCCGAGGAGGATTTCCCTGTGCGTGGCCCTAATTGCTCATTGTGGTAAGCAAACCTGACCTCTGCAGCTGTGCAGGGAGCACTGGGGTGGATCCATGAAGTGTTCCCATGTGCTTCTGCTGTGGCAAGGAGCATCATGTGCTCTTCTCGGGCCATATATTCAAAATGTTTGCGAGCCTAAGCTTTTAAAAACCATCAGCCAGGCATAAAAAAACCCAAAAAACCAAAAAAAACCATGGAATGACATAGATGAGGGTTTTTTAAAAAAATTATGTTCTTAATTTGCTTTCTTAGGCTCATTTCTGATTGTCTTAGAGATTCCTGCATGTCTACATAAGCTTCAAAGAAATGCCTGAATCTCAGTGTTTCACTAGACTGTAGGACCTAGGTGCCTCAAGTAGAATAACAAATATTGTGAGCTTTGAGAGAAAACAAAGCCAAAAATAGCTGTTGTGGGTTGGGTTGTGTGTAGTTTGTGGTACTGTGGACTTTCAAATGAAGTCTGGAGCCATGGTGGGCTTCTCTGTGCTTCGTTCAGGTTGGGGTAACATGATTGGGAAGCCCTGTGGACTTTTAAACCAAGTGTTTCTCTCTTGTGTGTCACAGAGCACTAAAGCAGGAACAAATACTGTCTTGGGCTCCTAGAGACTGTGGTTTTAATCATAGGTTTGTTTTGGAGGAGATGGGGTATGGTACAATGCTTTGAGAGGGTACAGTGTTCTCATCTTCTTGGCATAACTGGGAGAAAATCTGTCAAGTAATAAGACTGAGAGCAAGGAGGCTTGTAACATCCCTGCTTTCTATTTAGTAAAGTGTGTGATTGCAGTTAATTTAGCAGAGGTGTCATCTGAAGGAGGAGCTGTTGCCTCTGATTCTGTAGTTTTAATCTCTGGGCTGGTGTGAGACTTGGTATCACTTTTCTGCATCAGTTACTAGCCTTATCTATGTGGAAGGGTCTCCCTGGTTCAGAAGGATGTTTGAGGATTGCACATACCTGAAAGCCCTGCAGGAAAGGCTTATGGTAGGAGACCTCTAAGAATGTGGCTGGGAGCCATGAACCTCCTGAGATCTGCTCTGGTGGTCCAGCACCGTGTGGGCTTGGGGCTGACTTGAACTTGTTTGGTTGATAAGATGCTGGCAGATGCAAAGGTGTCAGTGCTCACAGCACGTGATGTATCATGGACTGAGGCAACCCGTGTTTCCGAAGAGGAGATAAGACTATGAATAGGCTCTTGAGACCTATCCTACAGCTTTTTGAAAGAATTAGCCTTTAGCACATGTGCTGGATGAAGGCTAAAGCACTGCAGTGAAGGCTTGAAAAATGCCTAGTTGTTGTAGCTGTGCAATTAAGGTAACAATATCCAGCTGTTTATTGCTTCCTATCTCAAGCTCTTCCAATTAATGACAAACAGATTATCCGCAGACCTTTGGAGGAATAGAACTGGTAACTGTGTGGTACTTAAAATTGTGGAATGCCTAAACATGTCATTTAGGCTATGGAAAGGAAACTTTTTGGGAAAAATCCAGCTATGTTTGGACATAGCCTCTGGAAAAGGAGGGTTAGAAGGAGATTGCAGGGTAGCTGTAAACCCTTGGCTGAGCATGGTGGGAGCTGGGGAGAGGTGCAAGTGCAGGGAGGCAAATCTGATGTGTAATGCAGGAACTTGGTGGCCCTCACTGCCAGAGTAGCTGAATCCCTCTCTCTCCAATTCAGCAAAACACCCCTGAGAAAGAGTAATGCTTTTATCTGTCTCAGTTTCCCCTCTTCTCCCCTCTATACAATGAAGAGGAGGAACCATTCTCATCTCCAGCTGTGAACAGAAGCTGTAGGTGAGCTGTAGGTTGACAGCAGGACATATGTTGAAATCCTCTCTCTGGAGAAGTGTTCTGACTTCTGTAAAATACTGTTTTGTCTATTGGCCAGGCCTAGCGTGGCTGTACTGTTTTTAGGGAAGGTGAGCTGTATGCCTGTGCTAGCACTTGAGGTGAAGGTGAGGTGAGAAGTGTAAATTGTGCTGAGCCTTATTTTCCCCATAGTTCTTGTTTGTGGACTAAATGCCTGGTTTTTGTGGGTGGGACAGGCAGGCCAGCAGAGCCATTGTGCTCTGGGGTGAGTTGCTGCAGGCTGAAGCTCCTGGCCTCTGCCCAGCTCCTCTCTTTGACTGGTGCAGAGCTACTGAGCTTTGCCCAAGAAGAAAGACAAGCTTCATCATTGCTTAGATAAGATAAAGTCTGACCAAATCCTTGTTACCCTTGGTGGGTGTGGCTAGATGCCAGCCGGAATTTGTGCAGCACAGAGAAGAAGCCAAGCTTTGCAGCTCTGGGGAGGGTTGCAAAGCCTGTTTTAAAACATGGAGACTTGATGCTGGAGCACAAAAGAGAAGATGAGTGCACCCCAAGGGATGGTGAGAGCAAGGGGCTGATGTGTGTGAGTGAAGGAACCAGCACCTGGTAATCCCGTGGGCAGAATGACTTCTGCTGTGTGTTCCTGTGCCCTGCTGTAGACTCTGGCATTGACGTTGCTCCTTGAGCAGTTCTGTCAGTTTGGTGTCCTCTGAGCAGGGCTGTGCAGGTGCCCTGGTACCAAACGGGACTCAAAACCTCTTCAGCAGCAGCATCTCTCTCTTCACCTCTTTGGTTTTTGAAGTTCAAAGATGCCTGTTGTCCTGAACTGTGTCCTTTGGTCTGAGATCATAGGAACTAGGAAAATGATTCACTTTTTGAAGGTGGAAAAGGACACATGTGGATGCCCCTACAAATGTGTGCTTTTTCTATTGCACACTTTGCTCCCATGCCTTCCTTCTTCCTCACCCTCTTTGCCTCTTAAAGGAGTTTGCATGATGTTTATTCCACCTTTCCTTTCTCCCAGACACAGCCAGAGGATCTATCCTCTGCTCCAGTACAGGTGCTCAAACCCTTTTGATTTAATGTGGCACAAAGAGTCTTTCGCTTCCTATGCAAATCTGGTTATTCAGTCAGAGCTGCTAAATGCAAATGGACCACTTGTAGCTGTTGCCTCTTGGAAGAGTGGTGTGGGCTTTATGTAAAGCGTGATGGTAAGACCTCAGGAGCCTGGAGAGCAGAGCAATGCACAGATTTGTGCCGTAGGAAGGTCAGCATGGTTGTAGTTCACTCATAACCTGTTTCCAGACTTGTGAGCTGTGATACTAGGCAGGAGGATATTTCAAGCTGCCAGTATCAAGTAAATGAGTGTTTATAGAAATGGATTAATGCTTACTGATTATGGGTGTATGGGGCTTGGTCAGTCATCCTCTCCCCTCCCTCCTTACCCCTCTGTGCTGCATCCAAGTGCAGAATCTGCACCGACTGCGATTTGGTGACTCAACCCATTCTGATTCCCGGATCCCTTTCCTCTATTCAGGCTGGACAAATAATGTTCAACCTGTAATCATACTTGAGTGCTCTTGCTATTGCCCTACATATGGAGAGCTATAGTGATGTTTAAATTGGCTTAATCCAATTCGATCTGAAAATCTGCTGTTCGGAACAATAAATGTTGCGTGTGGGGGGTGGTATTCAAGTGTCTTTACTAAATCAAAAACCTTTTAAGCATTGGTAGATGAAGCCTTTTTCTTTTCAATATCTACCACTAAACACACAGGATGTGCAGTATGGTTGGATTAGCATTACTATGGGAACTGTAACTTTTTGTATTTTCTGACCTTTATCCATATGATGCTAAGGATTCTTTAATGTGGCTCCAGTGTGTGTATTTATTTTTCTGTCTTACAAGCTTTTTTGTTCTAGTCAGGACTAAGAGAACCTTTATAAAGAGCCTCAAGAGGAAATTAGAGACAGGGCAGGCTGCAAGGTGCAGGAAAGCAGTTTCCTTGCTTTTTTATGCTGTTCTAGCCGAATCCCAGATGAGGGTATGGGTCAGTGTTAAGTATGACTTGTTCAGCAACAGTGAAAATGGTGAGTAAACTCTCCTGCTCAGAGGCAGGTACTTCACTTTGTATGGGTTTGTTAGGTTTTTGGTTTTGGCTTTTTTTGCCACAGCTATACTGCTGAGATTAGAGCCTGCCCCAAAGGATATGGGGCCCTGGGGTTGAGGCAAAGCCGAGCCTCTGAGGACTGGAGGGGTGATCGCCCTGGTTGGAGTGGAGCAGAGCTGCCCTCTGGCATCACAGTGCCCTCCTAGATGGCTCATGTGAGCTCTCTGGTCCTGTTAAACCTGTATTAAAGACAATTGTGATGGTTTGCACTTGTCTTCATTTCCATTTTTTGGTCTGGGTTTTGAAATAAACATCTTAAAACAATAGGGAAGGACCTTTGTTTTTTGCAGGTCCCATTATTGCTTGTTGCAGGTAGGATGGGGCTATTTGGAGCTCTTTTCTTTGCTGGCTGATGAGGCCTTTGCTGTTCAGATACCATCTGGAGTCTTCTTGGTGGAAATTGGTGGGAGTGGGATTTTTTGCTCTCTGTAGAGGGTAGGCTTGTCTGCTCCTGATTGTGGCAAAGCTTGTTTTCTGGAAAAACATTATCCTTGAGGGCTGAGACAAAGAGGCATTTGAAGTTGGGGTGAGAAAAGGGGACAAAACTGTACCAGGTGATGAACAGCCAGCCTGCCAGGGTCTCAACATGTTGGTTTTTCCCTTTCCTTTGTCACCTTTCCTGAGAAGACCTCAGGCTTAACTAGTGGGAGCTGACACAGCTGAGGACATCTTCATACTGCCTGGGGGCTCTGGAGCTGCCCTTGAGTGAAAGTCCCCACCAGCATCTCCAGCTGTCAGCAGGCAGGGGTGGTTTTGTTTCCTTTCAGGGGTTCTGTAAATGGAGTGGCACTTTCGTCAGAGGCAGGATAGAGGGTGGCATCTCTGGCTGCTTTAGTGAGACAGTCTTGGGCGTGCACCCCACCCCTGCAGTGTCTTTTATGGTGCTTTGGAAACATGCCCCTTGCCCTATCATCTCATGCTTTGCTTTTCCTTTTTTCCTGAGTTCTTTGTGCTTCTCTTTGTGAAACAGGTAACCAGCCTTGTAAAAGCAGAATTAAACTTGAGGCAGAATTCACAGGTGTAGTTTTCAGCTCTTCCCTTGTTGAAACTGGAGGAGAGGTAGGCAGAGAGCTACCTACAGGCACAGCTAGAGTTTCTCAGGGAAGGTAAGTTCAGTATGAGATGAGGGCTCATCTGCTTTCTTACCACTTCTTCCCCTCTTGCCTAAGGCAGCTCAGACACAAGCCCTTCTCCTTCACAGCTGTGCACAAGGCAGCATTACAAGGAGTTTACTTTGGAAGCTTAAGGGCAGGTTTTCTTGTGCTGCTTTCTGAACTGATGGCTACCAGCCCATACTGGAAAGGGGATGAGATGCGTAGGGAGCATTGCAAACCACACCTCCCTGCTTGGACCAGCTCTGATACTATTTACAGTGCAGGAGTTCCTTCTCTGCGAGCTTTTTGCTGTGGAATACGCTGCCGGTTCTGGGGAAGGGGAGCAATACTGTCCTGTTTCTTGAGGTATTTGGGGGCACTTCCAGAGAGAGAAAATGGGGTGGAAGGGAGGGAAGAAAGTGTCTCTCATTTGGGCAAGGATTATTTGAGAAGGAAGTCTGAACAAGTTTGCGAGTTGCTTTGTCTCAGAAGAGTTTCTCCCTTGGAATTTTCTGTTCTGACTTCCTGCTTTTGCTTTAAGGCAGCAGAGTGGAGCTCACTGAATGCAGTGGCATTGCATATCACTGCAAAACCCAGTTATTTCCATGACAGAGGAAGTAAAATTTATTGATTGGTTTTCAAGAGCTGGGTATGCTTAATTAACAGATAGTTAATGCTTCAGTTTGAATCACTCGAGGTCTTTGCAAATGTTGAACTGAAGAAACTTGCCCTGAGTTCTGATGTTCTGCAAGATGCTTAACTGATTCTAGTGACTCATTGATTTTGGGAACTGCTGATTTAGAGTAATAGCTGAATATTAGAATATGTGGGATTGTGATGTTTTCTTGTGAAATGGATGCCTTGAGCTGATCAGGTTAAAAACTAAAGATTTTCTGCTTTGCATGCTTTGTGAAGACAACTAGAAATTTTTCTTTAAGAAGATTTGACAGGAAATTTTCCACTCTCTCTCATAAATATCCCTGTTCAACTCTGCCCCTTTCTGTAATCCTTCATCATTGTTCTTGGTGTGGGCTTCTGACTCTGTGACAGCTTTTGTCAAAGAGGGGAATATTCCACCCCACAACCCCCCTTCAGCAATTTTACCTTTCCCAGAGCAGTTGTACATGTTGAACAAAAGCACCTCTCATGCAGCATCTGCTTCCATGTTTGCTTCAAATGCTGTTCCTTGCTCCTTGCTCTAAGCTGGCAGGGAACAGGTGCCCTTCAGTTGCATGTTATCCCATTTTGTGGAGGAGCAGTTCAAGGCTTGTGGTTGCTTGAAACATTCTCTAGTTTTCTGTCTTGTAGAAATCTGAGGCTTTTTATTATTTTGTTTTGATTGTCCCCCCTGATTGAGAAAGGGAGTGGGTATTTCTGATATCTTGCACATTCAGACTGATCCTTCTTTTGGAAAGGTGAGGGGGAATGGGAGTACCTGGATTCAAGATTTTATCTGTGTCCCCTTCAGTGGTCTGACAGCCAAGAGGTTTCTCTACTCAGAGCATGGATTTCATCCTTTTCCAGTGCACAGGTTACACTGGCATTTCAGGAAAGGTGTTTTGCATAGCACAGCCAACACCTGCTTAGCTCACAGGAAGGAGTGAATTTTTACCTTTATACCCACTGTTAGCAGGGTAGATTATGAGCTGAGAGGCAACCAAGTGTCACACGCTTGTGCACAGGGCACTTTTCATCACTGCAAGGCAGAGAATGTGTTAAATGTCTTCTTGGAAATGGACTTCACCAGCTGACTCACTCTGTTTGTTGTTTTAACAACATTTGCGGAAAGGTCAAACTGTCCATGGGTCTTGTACATCCCTCCTGGGCAAAACCAATACAGCACCAGCCCCAGAGAGGCTTCTGCAGGGAGTTGTGGTGCCTAGAAATTATCTCCATACTTGTGCCTACTTGTTAATATTTGCAAACCTTTTTTGCCCTTGGAGGCATCTCACAAATTCAGAATAGTGAGGTAAAGCTTTTCCTTCTGGTCCTGTTGCTAACATGTACCCTAGAAAATATTATGGGGGTAAAATAGCTGTGTCCAGTTCTCAAGATACTGGAGGTGAATTTCCTAGGATGAGGAAAAGATGCTTGAACTTCATGCACCCCGCAGCTGTAGCCCTCTGGATAAGGAGGTGTCAGGTGCTGGAGAAAAAAATCACTATCACATATATTAAGTAAGCAGCATGAATGGGTGCTTTTACCAAAGAGAAGTTTCTCCTTTGAGAGGGGAAAGGACTTGGGAGGTCTGATGTTCTCGTTTGTTATTTTATCTGTACATGTGTATGGTGGGGGAGCTATCTGAGCACAACATAAGGTTATGAATCTTTATCTGTGTGAGGCTAATTTCAAGACAAAGGATCTTGATCAACAAAGATGAGCCTCTTGCCTTCTTCTCTGAGCTTGCATCTATGGTACTTCAGGTTAGGTGGGATCATCACAAGATTTTTAGCCTTGTACAGAGGGCACTGAAGTGGCTGAGGAATACTTGCAGCTGACCGGGAGGCGCTTGAGCTCAAGACAGTGGATAGCTGTAGGGAACTCTAACGAAAAAGCAGCAAAACAAGATTGGGAGTCAACTTGTGGCAGCAGTGAACACCTTTCTTGTTCAGCATACCGAGGTTGGATGGCAGAAAAATCATCCTGCATGAAGGAACACCAGTTGTTTCTCTCTTACAACAAAGGTGAGAAGTAGTCAAAAGATGCTAAGAGAGGGTGCCTGAGTTAAACAGTGACTCTTGGATGAGTGTCCATAGGTAACAGCAGCCCAGGAGGGATCCTACTGTGGCCAGACTAGGTGTGTGGCTGTCACAGAGAGATTCAGCTTCTTGTTGGAAAGGAAAATCTTTTTCTGGTATTACACAGACAACTAGAATCTGGGGACACTGAGTCGATTTCAGCACCCAAGTTATGGGTCTGATGGCAATGATAGTTGTAGAGAGAAGTCTGACCTCTGGCTGTTGGAGTACCAAGTCCAGTTCGTAGGACTGCCAGTGGTGAAAATGCAGCAAATGCTGTGGTGCTTTTGGTCAAAGACTCTGTGTTCTTTGAGGGTGGGTTCTGCAGATGAGAAAGCAGCCTCTGTTCATGCTGAGGAGCAGCAGGCTGAACCAGCCCTGTGTCTCCTACAGCATGTAATGGCAGATTCCTCATCTTCCCAGCGTAAATGTGTAATGACAGTTTTCTAGTACACTTTCTTGGATGCTTGTGAATAAGAAAATTTTCACCAAAACAGATATTTTATGTAATTTTCCTTCATGGACAAACTCAGGGCAGAAGAAAACAGCCACTTTGCAGCTCATGACATCCTCATGTGACGTCCTCGTCATCCTGTGTCAGCAAGTCTCACACTTAGTTGTTTGTAGAGAAGTGCTTCCTCCTGTTTGATGTGCAACTGCCATCACCCAGTTTAATCTGAGGCTCCAGGATTCTTTTCAGAAAGAAGACAGTGACTGGGGACAATTTTTCACCATTTCTGCCATTTGGGAATTGGTTACACAGGCAACTCTACAAAACTCAAATTTTAGCATTTGAAGACTTGTGTATCCTTTTAAACCTTTTATTCACTTATTGAACAAAAGGCTGTTTCTGCATAATATAATTTTGCCCTTGAAGTCCTTCAAGAACACTGAAGTGTGTCTAGCTCTCCACCGGCACAGGACTGATGTGTACCTCCTTTCAGCTTGATTTTTTTTGTCTGTAGGACAGCAAGTGTGGTTGCATTTCCTGAGGGCCAGGAAAGAGCCTTGTGTACCTGGTGCCTTTGCTGCTTGCTGGGTGTGAAAGGGGTCTCCACAGCAGCATTTCTCCTGGTGTGTCCTCGCTGAGCTGCAGAAAGCTGAGGCCCTGTTTTCCTTGATGAGATCTTAGCTATTCAATAACTCGTGGCAGGAGCAGCAGCAGTGTGCTGACTTAAGGTTGTTGTCTCTGGTACAACCTGCTCTGCACTCAAGTGCTCCCTCCTCTAAAGAGGCAGGTAAGGCAGGAGGGAATTACCAGTGATGTTCCATTAAACAAGCTGAGGGACTGCCCTGGGTTTATGCGATTTCCTGGAGATCTTTAAATGCCAGCTTAGGTTTGGAGTTGTCTTCCTTCAGGGGCACTCCTGCCTGCCACACCAGCTCTTGGAAAAGAGGAGTAGAAGAGAACAGGGATCTCCTTTGCCTGGGCTCCCAGTGTTCAGTTTTTGCTTTCATTCAAAAATGATCGAGCATGTCTGATGTCAAGCACCAAGTCCTCTGTCTTCTGTCTGCTTTTCCCACATCTGAGCTGACAAAGAAAATTTCTTTGCCTCCTGCCTACACATCCGGCCCATAGTATCACCAGCAGAGCACAGCACGTATTCTGTGGTCAGCATAGTTGGTGTTACACAAGAATAATCTACCTTTTGATTGCTGAACTCAGAGCAGCATCGCCTCCAGCTTTACTACACTGTTAGTGGTGTTTAGCTAAGGTGAATAAAGGCTGTATTATACCATTATAGCTAAAATATCGTCTTTCTCAATTACGTCCTTGAGCTGGTGGTCCCTGTCCTTTAACAACTGCATATTTGTGGTACAACATGAACAGTGGTGGCATCAGTGGGAAATGATACTGCTCAAGGCCTTTTCTACTTCACTAAGGGAAAGATGTTTGCTTCTTGCTGGGTAACCTTGTCCTTTGTGATGTGCAGCATGATCTCCAGCCTATGAAAATACAATTAATTCTTCTTCTTGAACCCAAAGGGTACAATATTGCTGTTCTTTCCATTACTCTGCTGCTGCAGTATAGAATATGAATCCTTATGTTGCACTGTATGTTATTTAATGTTACGTCTCTTTAAAAAAAAGTTTCAGGAAAACTGTAAGCCTTTATAAAGTGAAGGGATTTGTGAAAATGAGTTGTTTTTAAACTAGCTGTTGCTATTTGTCATGTCTTATTGCAGGCATGCTTTTTATTTTCTGAAAAATCATCTGTGTGTTAGTTATATTGACAGATCCAAGACCATTAGCTGTTTATGGAAAAAATGTGGCTTGGATTTTGTTTTTAATTGCTGAAAATTAACTCTTGGCCCGAATATTATTAGAGGAAAAACTGATGCCTTCTGTCTCCATTTCCCAAGCAAAACAACCCAACAAAGCCAAAACCCCAATTAGTAGGAGAGGTTCCAGGGCAAACATGAGCCCTCAGTGTTTGCAGTGCCTGTGCTGTGCCAGCGAGAGAGAGCTGCAAAGTGCCACTGACTCTAAGATGGGCATAGCTGGGGGAGCAGCATGAGGGTGTGATGGAGGATTTGTGGCAATTTCTGGGATGAAGAGTATTGTTTTGGTATGCTGTAGATACCTATAGACTTCTCATATTGATAGTTCTTGGCACATGCTGGTGCTTTCTGTTGTGCTGTTGAATCAGGAAGCATAACTGAGTGCAGTTTTAAGAAGTTTATTTGTTCACCTCTCGAAATGGAAGAAGAGAAGTGTTACCACTCTCAAGTTGCTTGGAGATAGGAGCAGAGAGTCTGCATAGAACAATTTCCCCTTGGCAAGTTTTTTAGCAAAGACCTTTCGCTAAATATCCTCCACTTTGAGGAGCTTTAGTGAGGGAAATGGTAAATTGCAGCAGAGCCCCTATTTTAAGTTGCTGTTCAGAAAGACAAAGCCTCTTGCAGGATGTCCCTGTTTCTGGGATATACCTCTGTATCCTCCTTGCATATCCCATGATGAAGTCATCCATTGATACTGCAGCTTGGGTTAGCTCAGGGCTATCAAGCTGGGCTAATCCTCTGCTGAATAAACAACACAAAGGTTCCTGGATTTGTTCCTGTTTCCTTAAAGGGCTACAGTCAAGTGCAGGCAATTAAAAGAGAGAGAATAAAAGTGTAGCTCTAGATGTGAACACCTGATTTCAGGCTCTCTGCCCAGGGTGTGTATGGGTTTCTTAGGTTTTTCTGAAGAAAAAACCATCACAAAACAATTGATGTTTTTCTCATTTTTCAGTGTATTTCTTTTCCTGATATTCCCTTTGGGAAGGGAGAACCCAACAACCACCCAAACAAATTCCAAACAATGGAAACAAATTTCCTAGAGAAAGGAAAGAGCAAAATTAATTTTGAACAAAGTACACTGGAGAAATAACTATTTTCTTTTTGCTCTCCTCCCAGCCTTTTCAGGCACCGTGAAAGAATCTCTTAAAACAGTTTCCACCAGCTGGGTGCCCAGTTCTTTAAGCAGTTTTTGGAAATTAAGCCTGTGTGGCAGTCAGTTTGATACAAGGATGAGTGTCTTTCCCTGGCAAGCCCTCTGCTCTGCCTTCACCTGGTCAGTTTTGCATGGCTGTGATTTTAATGCATTTAGAATATGAGCTTTTTTCATGCAACTAGAATAATAATTGTAAATATGTATATTTGATCACTGAATCTCACAGTACTATAAAATCTGGGTTGTGTAGATGTGACTGTGACCTACATGCAGTTTTTATAGTAATTATTTGCTTTCAAAACTTGGGAGCAAAAGGAATGTAGAGCAAACAGAACAAGTGGCATATGTTTGATATCAAATGCTGTAAGAATCTGTGAAGCTTTTATTGGCCTTTTCTTTTAAAACCTATTAGCTACTCATCTGCTCCTGAGTGATGCTCCCATTCCATAAGCAAGCAACAAATGCTTTGTATGCTCCTGCATATTGTTGTGTGTTTGCTGTCGATCTGTTATTCGCTGCAGCAGCAGACCTGCTGCTGCAGGGATCTGTTACCCAGCCCTTCTCCTCTTTGTGTAATATCTTCTCATGTATGGGATTAAACCTGTTTTATGCAGTGTATGCACCAGGAATGTGATCAGTGTGCACCTAAATAGCTGGTGCATTCCTTCCTTCAAAGCTGTAAGACTATTTTTCTGAGTCAGGAGCAGAAAGGAAAGGATGTGTGTTCTTCTGATTTGTTTAAATAAATGGCTTAAATATTTAGCTTTAATATGGGGGTGGTTTTGTTGTTTCTAATAATATTGTCTTAGGCAGAGAAACAGGACGATGTCTTTTGGGAAACTTCCTAGCAAGTATCTGAGCACTTTAGTTTGCTGTACACCTTGGTCACCTACTATGTATCTATAACAATTATTCTTTAATATTCCCTTTTACAACTACGTCACCAAAAATTCAGTGGTACAGGAAAGCAAAAAACTGTTTCCCCTTATAGCTTTACAGGGCCCAAACACTGGACTTATTCTGTAATCCTGGGTAAGCCACGTAAGCCAGTTGTGCTTAGTTTTTTCTTCCTTCATTAACTGTTGATTCATTGTCTTGCACTGGGGAGGACTGCTAGGAATGCAGCATATTCAGTGCATGTACAATGCCCTGTGGTGAATAGGGTCATCTAAGGACCAGCTGTGGAAAATTTGGCTGCACTCTCCACTTTCCTTTCCTCCTTGTCATTGAGCTGTGGAAAAAAAAACAACTCACCCCAAATTTGTCATGTACACATGGTGGTCATGGTCACATAGATAAGGGCTTGGCTGTTGATAGCATTTGAGACATGACTTTCCTATACCTCTTTAACACTGCTTCTGGCTACAACAAGAAGCTTTTGAGACAATTAATTGGAAACCATGAGCCTGTAGTGCTGCCTTCAAAGAAGTATCTCCCCTTTCCAGGAAAAGCACCTTGGGTCTGTTCTTCTGTTTGCTGAAATTTACAGTTTCTGTGTTCAAGTTTTCATTCATCAGTTTTGAGGCTTTGAAACTATTTTGGTGCTTGAGTTTCACATGTAATTATCAGTCTTCAGGAACTGAGTCTTAAAATAAAGTGCCAGCTGTCACAAGCATCAGGAACCAAACTGAAGGGGCTGACAGTCTATAGGCATAGGCAGGTGACATTGCTTATCTCGGGCCATATGGCCAGCTGAGTCAGTATTAAAATTCATTTTATGATTTCCCCGAAGAACGCCAAGCCCATGGGATCCAGTTGTCTTTCTGCAACAGTTTTGCACAGGACAGACCTCTGTTTGTGCCTCGGGTGATTAAGAATATTCATGTCAGACTTGTCTGAGTTACTTCAGTGTAGAAATAGAAGCTTTGGTATTAGCTGTCTTGTGGCAGTCAATTTCCCATTCTGTGCTGTGTCTGAGAAGACCAATGTTTGCTTTCCAGGCTTTGAGAAAGTTGTGTTGCAGGAGCAGGTGAATTTTTGCTTGCTGAGCCCCAGAACACACCACAGCAGGAGATACCTGGTGTAATCCATGGGAGTAGAAAACTGGCTTTTTCTTAAGCTCTGTTTCAGGTTGTTCTGGTGTCAAACACTGCCAAAACCTGGACTGGGCAATATCAGAGCTAACCTTGAGCATAGGCAGCCAAACCTGTGAAGTGGAGGAAGATGGGGCTGCAGAAGAACATTCTACACTGGAGTTGACCAGAGTGATTTGAGCCCATTGGTGCCCCCCGTGTCCCTGGCCCATTAGGTCTCCCAGACCCTGGGAGAAGAGTTTTTGGTCTCTAACACAATTCCCAGATGTGAAGGTGGCAGAGAACTCTTGTTGGAGTCCCAGCTTTAGCTCAGTCTCTTGTGGAGTTGGTGCTGGACAAATTGTGTACCCAGAAAACTGGAATAGTCCCATGAAGCTTTGTCAGCACCCACTGACTGCAGCCAGCATACCATTTCTATCAGCATGTTCATGTGAACAGTGAATGGTTCCATATAGTTTCAAAGGGAGGCTGGATAAGTGTCTTGGAAGATAAGGAAGGAACCATGTGGCTCAGGAATTGCCCCAGGCTGTCAGTGGCTAGCAGCTGGCAGATGTCTTCAGGGAAGTCTTCTCTTTGCTTGCCCTGCTGTTATTCTTCCCTCACCAGTCATTTATGGCCACTGTTGAGGGCAAGATGCTGGGCTAGACAAGCTCTGCCGTGACTCACTGCGGACATTTTTGTGATGGAAATCAACAGCCCAAGATGCAGAGATCGTCCTGACTCCAGGCTCTGTGTGGAAATTAATTCTTAACTAGTGCTGATTCAATAACTACCTTTGCCTGCCAGAAGGGACCTTGAAAAATTAGTTCGGTCAGGAGGTTTTGTTAACAACTGCTGGTTTGTCACTGGAGGTAGTTTGACTTACCTTGCTGGCAGAGCCTGGCAGGTTTGCCTGACCAAAAGTGTTATCTACCTGTACCTATCTTCTCTGCCTTTGCTGCTTGTGTCAGGCAAGCATGGCATTTCCCAAGCTGATCCTTCTGCAGCCAAGCCAGCTCTTCTTGCATTACTTTTGGATATCAGTCCACAGTTTTGGTACTCTAGTGACCTCAGCTTCTTTCAAAGAGATCCTTCAGCGATGTTCTGCATCTTGCTGATGAAGCTGCTTCTGCAATAATTTGCAGTGATGATCTGTAGCTGGGGAAGGTACAACAGCACTTGTTGGACTGAGATCTGCTTTGTGCCTCATCTGCACTTACACCATGCAGTGCTCTTACAAACAGGGATAGAGAGGAAGAGCTGCTCAGTCACAGGCTTCTGGGAGGGAAGTCCCATCAGAGTTGCAAGGTATTTTGCTTACTGGAGCTCTCTCTTATTTGATGCTTTGTTCCTCTACAAGTGCTGTCATGCCATTCAAAAAGCCACATCTGGCTTGAAGCCACTTGAAGCAGCTTGCACAAGAGACTCCGTGCTCTGAACATTGAATTAATGGACTTGGTCTTTCACATGAGTAAAATCCTTTCAGACTTTGGTCCACCTTAGGCTCCCAGCTCTTCTAATTAAGAGGCTTTTAGCTCAGCCAATGTTTAGGAGCTACAGCTGGGCTTTTGATAAAATGAGGAAATGCTAGATGCAGGGATGTAATGGGTTGGATTTCAGCTTCAAAAAAAAGTGTCTGAGAGAGAACAGAACATCCTCCTTGTACCACCTTTTGTTTGCTGCAGCCAAGCTGGGGAGACGTCAACTGCGTGGGCTGCTCTGGCTTTTGAAATAGAAATGATGACGCTGATAATAAGAAAGTAAGATCATCTTTGCTTCTGGGGACCTCTATCTCTTAGGCAGCTAGAAGGATGTTTCAGAAAACATATTTCTCTTTTGTGCCTTTTCTTATTCTGGCTGTTTTCTGCAATGCTGTCATGGGTCTTGCTTCTTTCCTCCCCTGTTGCTGCCTGTGCTCACCATCTGGTACAGGGTGCTGCTTGTGCTGAGGCTTTATCTTTGCAAAAGGAATGGGTATGGCAAAAAGCTTTAGGAAGGTGGCCTGTAGCAGCCAATAATTATCATTCATAAATTTGGCTGTTACTCCTCACTGTAATCATCTGTAAAATCTAGGCAACATAAGATACTTTTCCCCCCTTTTTCTTTCAAAGCCAGCTTTGCAACTTTCACTTGAATGTGAAAAGTAAGCTAGTGTTCTTTCTGAATTCTTTACTACTTGCACATACAGACTTGCCATCAGAAGCAAGCTATCTGTCCAGCTAAATGGATAGAATCAAACTTTAGTCTCTAAATTTTGCTGTGTTTGCTCCGTAACACAAAAAATGCCTGGTATGAGGTTTTGTTTGAAAAAGAGCAAGAGAGAAAGACACAGTCTGCCTTCTTACTTCTTCCCTCCTGTCTTCTGCTGTATTCCCCAAAGTATGGGTCCAGCTCTCTGTCAATTGCTTGCCAAGGATGTCCACTTGATTAGAAATGTACAATAGAATCCATTTATAGGTAGTCTTCTGCAGTGTTTCAAACAAATATCTTCTCAAGTGACACTAAACAGAGGTGCCCTGGAAAAACAGCGATTTGAAAGAGGGAGTGAAGTGTTCTGCTTGTTCTTTGAAGCAGAACCACCGTCTGGCTCACGAACCAGCAGTAATAAATGGAGTCAAATAGCGTGGTACGTAATTGCCTTCTCCTTTTGTGTCAGCTTCATATCGTTCTTGCATGTGACATTCTTCCTGGCCATCGTGCTCTTTATCCTCCCATTGTACCAAGAGTGCAAACAGAATTTGTTTATCATGGCATCTGTATGTGGCTTTTAATTTCTGTGAGATTAAAAAAAAAACAAATCAACAAAGCCAGCCCTCAAGTCCTCTTTGTCCAGTACTGTTTAAATCTGCTTTCAGCCTGCTTGTACTGCTCTCTTCTGCCCTGCTTTGCAGAAGACAGATCTGCAGAAGGAGAAATCTAGAGCAATCCGTGCAAAGAGGCTTTAAAAATGTGATGGTGTTGCTGAAGAAAAGCTGTCTCGAGGCTGTTGCATGGCATCAGTAAGCTGGAAAGTGGGTTGGGGTAGGGATGTATTGTATGCATCTTTACAATCACGTTCCTAGCCTTTTTGTTTTAGGTACTTGTAAGTAATGGGAATTATTTTCTTTGGCCTCTGAAATGTCTCCATAGTTGTGTGGTTTCCTTCCTATGAAGGTGAACGTTTCAGATTAAAATTCTGTTTGGCAGCTTATGAGTTCTCAAAACAGAGGTTTAAAGGGAATGGGTCAGGAGTGCCCAGCTTATTAAATTTCTTCCAGTGTAGGAATTGTCTGACCTTTCTTTGTGCTGTAATAGCATAAAAAAGGTTGGAGTTACTATTTGGAAAGCGTTAACAAGAAAATGTCACAGGTGGAAGCCCAGAAAGAGGACCTGGGTAGGAGGGGGCTGGGAGAGACATTCCTTCTTCTCTTTCCTCTGTCACTTATACAGATCTTACTCCTGTCTGCTGTTGTCGCGGTCTGGGTTCTTGCAGGTTTGGTATTCAAAGGTGGTGCAGAAAAGCAACAAGAGAGGCAAAAGTCCATGTTATTAGCAAAGGAACCGGGACCAGACAGAAGCAGCTTGCAGTGTTTGAGCCTCCTGTCTCAGCTGATGTGAAACTATGACTCTGTTCCCACACTGATTTACCTGTGTGCTTTAACGTTCCCTTCCCAATCTCTCATCTCTGCTGAAACCTTCCCTCGGCAGCTGGCTTTCACTGGCACAGAACTCACACTGCCCTGTAGGTCTGAGCCAGAGGAGAAGTGATGGCAGAGAAGTGTCCCTGCTCAGTGCAGGATCTGGAAGCCATCACAGGTGTGGGGTTATGGCTGCATGGAAGGCTTAGTTACACCCATGCTGTGTACAGTGTGTACTTATGTGTGATGTGCACCTACGTGTGGTGTGTATCTCTGACACAAGCTCCCTTTCCCCCTTCTGCTCAGTTCTTAGAATCATGGAATATTTTGGCTCAGAGGGGACTTTTACAGGTTATCTAATCCAGATACGGATGCTGACTATTGCTCTTTAAACTGACAAGGGATGTAACTAGATCATGTGTGGGTTGGAAGTGAAGGGTCATATTTGACTGGGTTTTCTCTGTTTCCTGCCCCACAGCTCTTCCATTTGCCCATGCCTTGGGGGAAAAGACTTTGAGAAGATGGAGAACCAGAGGGGCGTGCTCTTGGGATATGTCCACTGGGAAGGAGACGAGAAAGGGGACGAGGAGGATCGGGTGGCTCCTTGTGTTTCTCCTTCCAGCCAAACGAGGAAACTGGAAGATGTGGAGGTGCTTGAGAAGGCAAGGGAGCTCTTTCAACTGTGCGACAAGGATGAGAAGGGTTTTATCACCAAAGTGGACATGCAGGTGAGAGGAAAAAAAATCTTTCCTCTGTCCTGGGAGGATCTGTAAAGTCATGGGTGGCAGAAGAGGGGAGAATGTGGCATGTCTTTACTTTTGGTGAGTGTGGGTGTGCACTTAGGCTCTGTCTCATTCAGATTTCTGGAAGCCAAACTGCAATTTCAAATTTTTAAGGAATGTATAAATTAAAAAAAATTGTGACAGTTCTTACAAATATCAAGCATTCAGTGTATGGGAAATCTGGGGGAAAAGAATCTTTGGTTTAATTTTAAAAACCCAAACAACAACCTCCCAAAAAACCACACCATGAACAATCCACCAACTTACTAACTTATTTAATCATTGCTAAAGTCTGATCTCAAAAACTCACTTTAGGTCTGAACTATAACTTTGGTCTAAAATAATGTGTTTTGCTGCTTTCTGTCAAAACCAGTATTTGTTAACAAAACCTCTGTAGTTCTTAGTGAGTTTTTCTTTTTAAAGGTTTATCAGGATGTGGATTGTTTTTCTCCTATCTGATCTCTTCCTACATCTATAATTAACACTTGACAGGTTCATGCTGCTTTAAATATTGACTCTGTTTTGGGTTGTGTGAGGCCAACTTCTTTATAGTTACATAAATATGTTTTTATTAAGCTTTTATCTAAATCTGCATGTTCAACAGACAGTTATGAGATTTTAGCCTACACCTCTTTGTTATTTGGAAGTTTCTTTGGGTGCTCCTCCTCCACACTAGGTGTTCTGCACATGTATTATGAAGGGAAATTACTCTGCTACTTGCCTGTGTTGTGGGAGTGAAAATACAGTTCTAGCATGCAGAAGATGACAAAAGAAAACTAACTTGCTGCTATGGACTGAACATTTCATTTATGATCTGCAAGATGTCCTGCAAGACCTGGGAACTGAATCTGCATACCCGCAAGTCTGCCCTCTCTGGCCAAAGGGACAGAGCTGGTACCTGATGTGCCCACAGAGAGCATTCTTGGGAGCAACAGTGGTCACAGGAGGCTGGCAGTGCCCCGGGGGGCAGCCACCTCTGGGAGGCAGACAGTGAACTAGAGGTGGTGGTTCTGAAGTGAGGGAGGAGGAGGGTTGAGCTCCCAACAAACAAAACAACCTGAAATTCCCTCTCTGCAGTTTTGGTTGAATCATCCAGTAATGGAAAGTGTCACCATATTAATGGCTCCAGACAAGCGTTTGTGTCATCACTCAGCTGTACTGGCAGACTGTCACATTCTGGACAGGATGCAGTGTTGAAAGGGCATGTTGCTGTGGGCAAAAGCTGAGGATGGCAGGGGCAGTCACACAGAAGACTTGAGTCATACTTAAAGTTTGTTCTTTCTTTTGTCTTTGCAGCGGCTCCAGAGTGAACTGCCCCTAACCCTTGAGCAGCTGGAGACTGTTTTCGACAGCTTGGAACAGAACAATAAGGGATACCTGACACCTGTGGAGTTCAGCATGGGACTAGGTAAGGACTGCTCAGGGGCAGAGGAAGGATAAAGCCCACCTGTGACATGATGGTTTTTGTTGGCAAGAAAGAAAGTGCAGTGGTTCTGCTGAAGCTGCACCAGCTATGCAGGACAATGCCCTGTGCTCATGTGAGTATCCCTGAAGAAAGTGGGTGTGCTATCCCCCTTCCTGAGGCTTTGCATTGCCTTCTTCCACAACTGTTACCTGCCTACTTGGTTGAGCCAGCTTCTGAACATCTCCTACTGGAGACGGTACATACTGCAGCCTGTATCTGGTGATCTGACCCACAGTTGTTCATCTGGATAAGGACCCTCATTGGATAAAGGAACAGAAACGTTGGCAGCTGTCTCCAGCTGGTAGCAGTGCTGTTCCAGGGCATTAGTAAGAATCGTGTTAGTAGGCTAGAACACTGGCAAATGAGCTTTTGTTTTCTTCTTAGTGGTGTCTTTTGCAAACACTAGGAGAATGCTGCTCCCATACCAGAGTCCTCACCCAGCAGCACAGTGCTTAGTTGCCTTTGCTGGTTGTAAGATCTCAGAAAATCTGTACCTGTTAGCAGCTGCCTTGGAGATACAGAGGTGGTAAGTGCATCAGGTCAAAGCAAGTGAACACAGATGGTCTAGGGTTTTCAGAAGTGATTTTGCTGTCCTGATTGCTGATTGTGGCTGCTCCTGACTTTCTCACTGTTTGGGAGGGAAGGCTTTGGATGCTTCATTTTGAATGGTTAGAAACAGCCACTGTGAAAGGAGAACTTGCAAACATTTCCTCTGGATAAACCCAGAAAGCTGTGTCTTGAGACAATCTGTTCAGGGACTGTTTTAACCCACTGAGTGTCTGCTGACTATGTCTGTTTCTGCCCTGTGCCCCTGCCCCTGTCGGCCAGTTCCACTGCCTTTGCCAGAAACGAGAGTAATCTCAGGAGTGTGGACTTTCCTGTCCAGCATGATGTAGAAGGGGAACAGGCACCATTTGGGCACCTTGGCATCCACAGTGCCCTCCATGTTGTGACTTGGTTATTCCAAAATCTTGTTGTTTGAGGCATTTGCCTCAGCCACAGATGGGCATCATAAGGGCACATACCTCAGTGCCATTGCTGGCAGAGGTAGGCAAGTTTTCTCTTTGTGTCAGGTACCATGT
The DNA here is from genome assembly GCA_013396735.1 of Grallaria varia. NCBI lineage: Eukaryota > Metazoa > Chordata > Aves > Passeriformes > Formicariidae > Grallaria > Grallaria varia. The sequence goes on from VWZG01004016.1 coordinate 304,160, forward strand.
GTTGGCAGCCTGGCTCTATGGCACTTGCTCCAGTCTAGACGAAACACTTAATTTCTGCATTCCTTTTCTTTCTAATCATTCTGAAATACTTTTCAGACTTTGCCCCTAACTCAAGAGTTTGGCCTGATGTATTGCTGTATTCCTTATGGAGTGTACAGGGGGAATCAAGGGAAGCTGTTCAAGCTGCAATCAAGTCTCCTTCTTGAGAGGGCTCCTTGCTCCTTTTAGGATGTCAAAACAATCTTCAGATCATTCTCTGCCTCGATTTTCTGATCTCTACCTCAATTTTTCCATTTGCAAGAAAGAGATAATAAACATAATGACTCTTTTTTTTTTTTAAAGCAGATATCAAAAGTGCCTAATCTAAACCCTCTTTTATTAACTGTCTGAGAAAAAAGCTTTAAACTAAGTAGGGCCTGTATCTCCACACTGCAAGATTTTTCACAGTACATTTTAAGAGCAGGGGAGAAGCAGCTCAATTCTGGATGTATGCAGCTAAGTAGTAGCAAAGTTAAGTCCCCTGAAGTACAATAGTGGTGGATATTTTTCCCCTTAGAGCAGCTTCATGTTGTCACCTGTGCTCTGAACACCCTTGACTCCTGGTCTTGTAGTCGGGATGTCATTTCTGCCCTTTGAGCCAAGCAGATATGTTTTGGAAAGGAAGAGTAACTGCTGATGGAGTTCTGACCTCTGTATACAGGATGAGAGCCTGTGTTTTGGATAGGATTGCTTGATTTGTTTCTTGGAGAAGAATTTGTTCCCAGCAGCAGTGTTTGTCACATGCCTTGCATAGTATGAGGTTCTCATGGCATTAGTGTCTCAGCATGAAACAGAATCCAGAGAACAGGAAGCCCTCCATACGTGGGATGGGGCAGGAGGAGGTGCTCAGAGGATAAGTTCATTCTGTTCAGACACTACACAATCTTAGCAAGAGACTTTTCTTGTCCTGTAGTGCTTCAATCAGAATAGATGTAGCACAAGAGAAGGGAGGGGTAAATGAGCTCCTCCTCACTTACATTTAAGCTGAGGAATTAAGGCATGGTACTACTCAGGGCTGGGCATACAGTCCCAAGGGAAGTTGTGGGATCATTGGCAACTGAACCCACAGCGCCGCTCCATGGGAGTGAAGTGACCTCATGCTGCAAGCTTTCCATGCTGAGAATCCAAGGCTGTGGGTGGTAGATCATCTTCGCACAGATACAAGCAGAGCCCTGACAGCCCGTTGTTGGGCTGGGAGCCAGTTTCAGTCCCAGCATTGCAGATTGGACACTGACATCACTCAGGACATCAGAACAGAGGCTCGTTACTGACCAGGAGCTGTATTCTACCCCAGCAGCATGCAGGCAGCTGCTCGTGGAGCTCTGTCGGGCTGCCATGTGAATAGCAGCTTATTAAGTTACGTCCAATTTGACTTTCTTTAATCTCTTCTTTCCTTCTCCCTCCACCAGGAAAGTTAATAAGGATTGAATTGTGTCAGGGGGCTGGGAGAATGGATCACTCCAGACATGAGGAGACCTTTGAATCAGGCTGGTCAGATGACTTGGACCTGGCAGATGGTGATGATGAAGAGAAACGTTTCTGTTCTGTGATGGAGCAGCTTGGAGCAGCCCAGTTACTTGAAGAGTAAGTAGGGGAGTCGCGTGGCATTATTTCTACCCTGTTTTGATCTTGCAGTACCAAAAATTCCAAGTACCAGAAAAGACCAAAGAGGTGAACTGAGCTGCTTGCTCTCTGAAGCACTGCTTGGGTTTTCATATGCTTGGTAGCAAATGCAGTGAGGTCTAGGTTTTCTGATCACTTACCAATTACTTTTAGCTCAGTGCTTTTTGCAAAGAGTTTCCCAAAACTCAAGTTCATACTACAGCTGTTAAATATAGCAGCTGGTGGCATAGAAGTCCAGCATAGGCAGCAAATGAAAAGAAGCATGTGAGGGTTAGACAAGGTAAGGAGGATGACTATGCTGTCTGTTCCAAAATGATGTGCGACTGTTCATGTATTTTCAGACAACTGGTTCTAAGAATCTCCATGAAAGATCTGTGCTCAAGGAGCTGTTTGGGAGTGTGAAATGCTAAGCTGGGCAAGAGTTGCTTACCTGAGCCTTGAAACTTGGTATTAATGCTGTGGGAATGTGGCCCCATTAGAGTCTGCTGGCCCCAGTGTCATCCAGCCTGTTTTTAGGCTTTCCAAAGTGAAGCATTATGCATAACTGGTTCTTACTGATGCTCATCTGCAGGGGCTGGGATCCCAGTTCCACCTGTGGCTGTCATTTTTTTCAGGCATTGTAGTCCCACAGCATTGCCAGTTTGCAGAGAGCAGCTCAGGTAGGAAGGAGGTGGACAGGATTGGAGACAGAAGCTGAAAGTGAAGGAGTTTGCTGCTTTCAGAGCTGCATCTGTCATGAAACAGACTTTTTTTGTCTCATTTGCATTGTGATGCAAAGCACTTGCACATTTTTAATGTTAAACAACTTCTCCTGTCCTGAAAAACTCTGGAAAGCTGTTACGACTCAAATTATTGGATGACACTGTGAAAGGAAAACTTCTGGAAAAACAGTCTCTACTGTTTATAACTCTGCCTTGAGAAACATCAAGTCTTAAAGTGGAGTTATCCTGTGTTTTATTTTGACCACTTACTTGCAGTTTTATGCAATGAGTTCAGTAGCTACTTTATGTCACACCTTTGTGCCAAACCAGCTGTTGTAAAGAAGTAACATAAAGCAGAAGCTAATTGGGGTCAGAGCAGGAATCTGAATTATTTGCACTGTTTTCTCCAGAAAAAAAATGGTTTTGTTTACTAACAGGACTCAATATGTTATTTTATCTAAAATATGAAGTTTTGATGAAGTGCTATAACTTTTTCAACTTGGGACAGAAAAAGTAGGCTATCATGCAATGGTGGTGGAGGAAATCAAGAGCTTTTTTGTTGTTTCATTTGTTTTTTTTTCACAAAGAATACTAAGGGAGGCAAACACATATACAAAAAGAAATCTATTTGGATAATGTATACAGGTATAATAATTTGGTATATTTCAAAGCAGTTCCCCCAAAGTACTTAATAGATTTTAAAAAAACCAGGACACATCTTCCCTAAAAAGAAGCATGAAGTGATGTCTGCAGGCTTATAAGACTTTTGGGGAACGAGTAAGTTTAAAGTGCTGTGTTCAAGTTGCAATGAATTAAATATCAAAACAATGTAATCATTACTGCAGGTTAGAAAAAGAAGACTTTGGTTTTCCAGCATTTTCTCCATTGTTGCCCTGATATGGCACCTGAGCAAATGTGCATCTTTTTTTGTGCCTCAGTTTCCAAACCTGTAAAAAAAATAAGGAGAGTAGCAGGATCAGTACAGTCCTAGTGTAAGAAAAAGACCTGTGATGTGTGCTAAAATCCCTGGGCTATAACAGTTTGCTGCTTGACCATAACTCACAGGAAATTTGCTGAATATTTGGAAAAATAATCATTCCAGGTTTGCTTCTTAGATGACTTTTCGTCTTTCAGATGACTTCCTTTATTTTAACCTTGCATCAGATCCCACTCCACATGCATGCTTTGTCACTGTCCAACTTCCCTCTTTGCTATGATGATGTAATGGAAGTCATCACAGGAGAACAGCAGTTTGTCCTGAATGCATTCCTGAGTTGGAGTAACAGTCCACAGGATGACACAGAAACTCATTTGGTTTTCTTCTCTCGTGTATGCTTGGTCCAGTCCGCATGAGATTCGGGAGCTCTGGGCTCGGCTACGAAAGGAGCATCCGGAGCTTTTATCCAATTTTGAAGAAATTCTGTTGCGAGTTTCATCGTACATAAGGGAAGTGAATCATGAGAAGGAGTCCATGGAACAGGCACTGAAGCGGTAAGGACAACATCATGGCTGTTTGCTGTCGGGAACCAGCTGATGCTTTCGTCCTGCCTCAAACGCAAGGAGAGACTGGGTTCCAGGATGTAGAGGTTTTTCTTGCTGTAATAAAATGACCCTTTATCTTGATCAGATCTCCATGAGTTTGTTTTGCATCAGTTACCCACTCATAACATTTGGTCTGTTTAAAATCCCACTCAGTGCCACACAGCTGTTAGTAGGAATCTATTTCCACCCTCCTCTTCCCTTCCTGTATTCTCCTTTTTTTCTCCTGACCTGTGTGCACCTGTGTTTTGTAGGAAGGAGTCAGACCATGACCAAGAAGTCAGGTGCCTTTATGAAGAAATGGAGCAACAGATCAAAGCAGAAAGGGAGAGGCTGGTCTGCCAGGTACCTCATCCCTCTCTTGCCTAAAGGCAAACTTCCTTTGATCTGAAGCAGAGGTGGTGGCTCCTCTGGCCAAGGAACAGCTCTTACTGTGCTGGGTGTTGCATGCACAGCTGTGTATCCTTACCTCTGCAGGAGGCACTGAGACATGACAGGAGTAACCTGCTCCAGAAGGAACTGCACAACAAAGAGCAGGAGCTGGAGAAAATCCTCTACTGCCAGAAGAAGGTAACAGGATCCAAACCTGTTTTAAATAAGCATGTGCCTTTCTGCTCTCTTTTCTGCTAAGGCCTTTTCTGACCAAGAATGGTGTTCGTCTGGTGTAGGTTAGTACTGGCTAATCTGGCGCTAGCTGGTATAGTTCTCTCCTGTCTCTAAAGGTGTTGAAATGGTTTGTCAAGTAATTGGTTTATTTTCAACTGTAATGTGTTTCTGTGAATGTTTTATCCATGCATTTTCTTAGCTGCTTTGTGTTATCTTGGCACAATCTTCCTATCAGTTGTACAATACTGGCAAGAAATATAGGGTGAAAATTTGAAAGTTGTGAGTTTGGAGTCTTTTGTGGTGTATAAGGAAGATGTGCAGGGACATAAAAGAGCCAGATTTCCCTAGTTCTTGTTTTCTGGATCCAAAATGACCTATAGTGAACAGTTCTGTGACACTTAGGTACATATTATAGAGTTGCCTTTGGGCACTTGATGATGTACTGACTAATCAGCCACATAAAAGATCAAAGCACAAACTTTGCTTTAGTCTGCCATCCCTGGTATGGACATTTGTATGGGATGGTCCATTCTGAATGTCTTTTTCCATGGTGTCTGAAGAACTGCTATGTGATCCCCACAGAAACAAGTCATGGCAGGTACCTGTAAGGTTTCTGGGGACTGGGAGTATCCAGGTTGGATAACTAGCTGTGATGTGGATGAAACAGCATTTCTCTGAAATCATCAGCTCATTGTGCAGCAGCTGGAAAAGCCAGCAAAACTGAAGTGCCATCAGGAAGGATACTGAGAATAAAATAAAGGATGTATTTTTCCTGCTGCCCGCACCTTTGATGTGCCTCATTTGGTGGGTACAGTTCTGGTCTCCTCTAATTCCACTGTGTCCTTCTTGATTATGAAGGTACAGAGAACTATATTACTAAGGAAATGGAGCATTTGCCTTAGGAAGGGAACCTAGGAAAGCTTAGACTTGATTTTGGAGAGAAGGAGACTGAGGGATGATATGTGAGCTTTATGAACTCAGGAAAGTGATGGATAAGGTCCACATAAAACTATTTCCCAAGTCCTCCAACAAAAAAGGACAGGGACACTCAGTGAGACCAGTATAAGTTTGATTTAGAACATACTTCTTTACATAGAGATTAGTGCTGGACTTTTGGCCACAGGAGGCAGGGAGTATTGGCAGTTCAAAAATAAATTGGACAAACAATTGTACAATAGGCTTTAAATGCTTATTAAAAAGCGGAAAAGTCAGAGGTGTGGCCTCTAACATCCCTAGTCCAGGGACCATAGATCCTGGGGGTTTATGAGGGGAATGGACCATAGTTAGGAGCCCAGGCATGCTCTTCCTAGGTAGCATCTCCTTTTGCTGTGGGTCAAGGCAGAATACTTGGGCTGTGTAGATACTTACTGTTACTCAAATGGTCATTTTTTATGCCCTTGATTCTGAGGCTTGTACTGAGCAATGTGGATAATCGGGTCCCTCTTGTGGTGTAAGACCAGTATTGTGATCATGCTATTCTACAGTATCGCTTCCAAGTATAGGCAACATAAACAGGAGAGTTCTATGTGATGGAGATTTCTAAGGGAGGGGCAGGTGTGCTTCACTTAAAGCCTGTCCCCTGGCTTATTTAAAGATCCAAAGGCTGTAAGGGTGGGTTTCTTAGTCTAAACTCCACTGCTCAGCATATGTGTCCATGCTGAAATTTTCCCCAATGTCCAAAGGACTAGAGGTCTCCAGGCAAAGATGAGTGTGACCTGTCGTTGTAGCCTCTGGGAAGGGATGTGGGGCTTGTGTTTCAAGGAACCCAGGCAAGGTCAGCTCTGTTCATTCCTGCTCATGACTGTTGTACGCATGTGCTGACAGAGAGCAGGGTAGCAAGGGAAAAAAGCACTTTACTTTGTGCCTCAGTGTGCTGCTTTATTTTTCCTTTAAGATGGGGAGAAAGTAGGCTGAGAGAAAAGGCAAGCTGAAGGTGCAAATGTGGAGGCTGACTCTGCCACCTGCTACCCTGATCAGACCTGATTCCTGGTGCTTCTCTCTGGTTATCCGCATGGATTGTATACCTTTATTTTGGGCTGTAAGTTCTCAGATGGTTGCCACGTAGCTCCAGCTTCAGCAGGGGGCCCTGGTTAGCTGGTATGGCTGGCTAGACACTGAAGTGTGTCTGTATGATCCTTCTTGAAATGCCCTACTTGTCATCTGAGATGGGTAGGTTTGACTGCTGCGTCTGTCTCTTGACTGCTTCCCAGACTATGCCAGCCATTTGTGAGGAACTGAGTCACTGAGCATGACTGAGTATGTGACAGCAGGCTTTCAGCTCCCCAAATCAGGCTTGTTAGTTGTAATGGGGGCCTGTGCAGCCTGAAGGGCAGCTGTGCCCCACTGGCATTTAAACAACATCTCTAGCCCAGGGTCCTGTCTCCAACAGTAGTAAAGGCCACCTGATCACTCGACTTTCCAGGTGCAGTGTGAGATGCCCCTTGGACCTTGATATATCTCCCTTTCAGCTGCCAGGAAGCCCCTAAACTAGAGGATACATTTCAGTAACTGTGCTTAATAAGTCCCGATAGACATATTCCTGCTTCTGCCCAAATTTTTCCAGTCCTCCTTTGACCCTCATTTGCACTCTGATTTCTACAATGCCTGACAGCTGCTGGCTCCTCACACTGCCTGAAGCACTTCCTCAGCTGTGCCTCATTTATTGCTTGGTCCCCAGTGCTGACATGATGAGAAAGAATTCCTTCCAGTTCACCTTCTCAATGCTACTACTGGACCTGCAGACCAAAGTTGTGTTTACCCCCTTCTACCTTGTTTTAACATCTGCTTTTTCAGCTTGTCTTTATAGGCACGATTGTAGCACAAACTCCTTCATCTCTGTGTTTAATCCCTCCTCCTCTCCTGCTGCAGCTGGAACATCAGCTACAGTTGCTGAACTCAGAGCAACAGGAGACCCGGGTGCAGAATGAAAGGCTCCGGCACCTGAATGAAAACCTGCTGGAAGAGCTGGAGAAAAGCAAATGGGAGCTGGAGGCAGTGAAGGGGCAATTACAGAAGCTTCAGAAAGAGGCTCAGCTTGAGCAAGAGCAGAAGGACAGGTGGGAAAGGGCATGAAAGGGGATGTCAGGGCAAGGACACAAGCAGAGAAGGAAGGGTGGGCAAGTAGGTAAGGAATAATGGTCTCTAATTAGGAGTCTTGGTCTTATTAGAGGAAATTCTTATTAGAGGTCTCTTCTTGAGGAAAAGAAGAAATACCCCAATGGTCATATGGGCCTAAACAGGGACCGATACTGCTACCTCATGCCTGCCTTTAGTGGGAAATTAATATGTTCATTGATATTTGTCTAAAAAAATCAGTGCAAAATTACAGCCTCAGCCTAAAGGAGCCTTGTCCATGTATATTCCAATTCACCTTTACCTCTATAAAGCTCTCTTTAAAGATCCTATTGTAATCACTTATGTTCCCATTTCTAGGTTAAATCTAATAATACATAGATAAAATATTGAGATGTTTCAGATCCAGATGGCAGTGACCATCCTTCCCATCTCTAGCAGCTGAGGAAATAGAGTAGATGGTTTGCCTGCCCTCAGACTGGAGGAGAGCATGAGAGCTGCAGTACAACCCAGCCATCCCAGCTGCCACAGCAGTACTGCTTCCTCTGAATCCTCCTAGCATAAGGCTAGGAAAATACTATGAGTGGCCCTGAGAAAGGGGTCTTTGTATTTTCTCTCTCAGTAATTTATTTCACCTTTTAAAATCCCTTTCACCCAGGGATGTGTTTAGAGTCTCCAAGAACATGCAGAAAGAGAAACAAAGCCTCCTTCGGCAGCTGGAGCTCCTCAGGTAAGAGCAAGGTTGGAGAGAAGTGCTGAACTCTTACACATGTAAGTGGGTGGGGGTTCAGCACTGGGCTCATTTCTCCCACGGAAGAGGTATGGGATTGTATTCAAGCAGTGCTCAGACTCTGCTTGTTTTTCTAGGTCCAGAGTTGTGCAATCTGGCCAGCTCTGGCATATTACAGACTGTGTTATTTCACAAGGTAATCCCTCCTCTGGAGGAATTTAGTCTTTCCTGCTGGTTAAAAAAAACCACACAGAGCTGAGATTCACGGAAATCCCAACACGTCTGTCCGTGAATAACATCTTTATCTCTGTCCCAAGCTCCCTTTCTGTTCTCATTTTCAAATATTGGTCTTTACTCCATTTTTGACAAGCACTTCATTGAATCTTTCCTGTGTCTTCCTTTGGAGCAGAGAGGTGAACAAGAAACTTCGAGATGAGCGAGACGCTTTTGAAGCCAAGAAGCTGGTTAGTCTAAGAAAGAAAATCCTAATTCCCAACCACCCACCCTTCATCTGCTGCTGTTGCTGTCATCACTCAGGGGCGTGTCACTTCCACGGGGGACAATGACCTGAGCTCACAAGGCCTGGTGTGGTGCCTGATACAGACTTCATGGCACCTCTGTGTTTGTGATGGAGACAAGCTCTGCTGGCTGCTGTTGCCAGCTGCCTGGGTTTAACCCCAGGCATGTTGGCTTGTGACTGTCACACAGCCCTGTGCAGGGCTGCAGTGGGTGCTGCCTGCTGCACACGTGGGGTCTGCACATTGTGATGGGCACTGGGCACATGCAAGGAGGGGAGTGAAGCTGGATGAGTCCCTGGAGCTGGGTGGTGAGGAGGAAGGTGGATTCCCAGATGTGCTGCTGGCTTACTGGATGTGGAGTGGTACAGGAGGGTTTTGGGAGTTCTCTGACCCCTTGAGTTTGTAGCAGATGTTTTCAGATGTTGCTCTGGGGCAGCTCCCCATTCTGTGAGCTCTGCAGGGTGGAGGTGTATCAGTGAGCCTTGTGGCAGAGGGCTAGGAGAAAGCAGGGCCACTGACTTATCTCTGGCCTTTCCCAGTTGCCAAGATAAGCACAAATATGTGGTCTATTTTTAATTCTTATTACTTTTTCATTAAAGTGTCTTTGTGTTCCCAAATGTCACTGGCAAGGATGTTCCATCCTCTTGGATCCATCCATGACACCATGTGTCTTTGCCTGCTCTGCCACCATGCCCCACTTGTAGATGTGGAAGTAGGTGCCTTGCAGTGAGGACAGGCAGTGACAGGCTGCAAGAGCCCTTCTGCCTGGTATGTAAGGGAATGTGGAAGGAAACACAGGCATCGTGCCCAGATAGGGGGCATAATGCCCTGCTGGGAGAAAGGCTGGAATTCTCCAGGTGGAGAGCTGTATAAAATAACATCAGTAACTCTTTGGATGGAGGTGAGGTGTGTGTGCACATGCCTTTGTGTGTTTGCATTGCTGAAAGACTTTTTGTTTTTTAATCTCCATTTTTAAAGCTGCTAACTATGTGTATGTGCACCAGAGCTTCCTGCTCCATGTTGGAGAAGCAATAAATACAGTAACTCTGTAGCAGAGTCCAGTGCAAGCAGGCAAAGAAAATGGTTTCTTCTCCTCTTTCCATGTGTTGTGCTTCATCAGCTTCCGGGGTTCCTGTGGGTGGGGCGGGTAGCCTGTGGAGACCACGGTTCAGGTACACACCTCTGTGTACAAAGCTTGTCTGCTTCTCCTCTGTTCTCTTCTCCTGTTCGCCTGCTAGGACCTGCTCAGGGCTGCACTGAAACATGGCAGTTGCAGGCAGATCCAAGAGAGTCATAGCCCAGAGTAGCTGCTTTCTCCCTTCTCCCTCCGCTGGCAGTAGGGAATGAGGCAGCAGGGTGAACTCCTCCTACCACCATTGCTTATCTGGCGAGGCTGCGTCATGCTGGGCAGTTGAAGCCTGTACTGGAGTAAGGTTTTCTTCCTTTGGCCCCTCTCGTTTCAGTCTGCAGGAAAGCAGGGCTCCAAGGGATTGCAGAGACACTGCTATCATCGTACACCTGCAGAAGATCTGCTGTCCAGCCTGTCGCACTATAAGGGAGAGAGAAAATTGCAATACTTTCCTGCGGCAGCAAAAAGGAGAGTCCGGCCTTCTGATGGGGATTCCTAGTGTGCGACACACTTGCTGTCAGAGACTATCATTGCTTTTACAGGCTAAAAAGAAAACCAAGGCCTTAATATCCTCTGTTAGTGCTGGGAAGAGTTGTGTTATTTCCATGAAATGAAGGTGTGATGAACCGAGGTTCTTTCATAGCAAAGATTTTGAAGTGGTTGGAAGGAGAGGTTGGACTGTTTGTGGGTGAAAGCAGCCCAGTCATTGCTCCTTTGCTCTTCTCAGCATCCAGCTTAATACCTTGCTCTTCATAAGAGTTTCTGGCCTTGCCAGTGTGAGCAGACCCTGGCCCCATGTCACTGTGGGGCACTCTCTTGTCCCAGTGGCGGGGGCAGACTGCAATCTGTGGCTATTTCTGCCTATGTGCAAACCACTGATGGGTATTTTTAAGACCCAGGGATTGCAGATTCAGTTTCACACCCATGACCCATCTGGCTGTGGAGTTATGCTTGCATGCTGTATGTCAACAAAGCAAATTTCATGGCTGCTCATCACAAAGAGTGTTTTGGTACTTCAGCTACATTGGACATGTATTTGTATTTCACTGATAAAGCAGAATCTTTCCCACCCAAAATGCCTGTACATATGCTGTTGTGGAATCCTTGCCATTGTGTGTTCTATAGCTGTTATGTTCTCTGTCCCTTTACCAGCCCAGTGACAAGCCAAATGTTGCACAAACCTGGCAGGCCAATAAAACATGGCAGAACCAACAGCAGAACATGCCCCGTTGTTTCTCCTTTCTTAATCAAGTATATGCTCTGCAGGCTGTTTCCTCTGCAGGTAGGGTTGTGCCATAGCAGATGGTGTGGGATTCCTTTTGCTCCACAGGTGACTTGAAGGTTGCAACTGCTCCAGTGGCCTGTTACACAATGTTGTCCTTTCTGTATAGCTAGAGGGTGCCCTTGAGTGAACCTGCTCAAACACCCTCTTCCATCCCTGCTGGAGAACCAGTGGTTGTTGGAAACACAGTCTGGCTGTGATGACTGAAGTGTTGCTGTGCACTTGGAGGTCCTTTGCCTTGGAAGATTTGTGCTTCACAGTTGGGAGCCTCTCAGTATTGGATTGTTTCTGTGGCTGGAACTTCTCTTGAACACCAGTTTTTTATGTAAAAAATGTTTTGTTCCTGTTCCTTCCCCCCAAAGTTCCTAGTCAGGTGAGGCCCTCTGTGGAGTCCAGAGTGTCTCCTTTTGTTCAACAGCATTGCAGTAAAGGTATTCTGGGAATTCTGACCAACAGAGCAGCTTCTTGATTTTTTTGCCTTTTAAAATAAACCTTCAATAAGGGTTATTGAAGAAATAATCATAGTCCTCTCCTTGGGTTGTGGGCAGCACAAAGGAAGGCCTGTCCAGAGCTGCCTGCAGGTGTTTGGTCAGTTTGAAACAGCTGTGAGAGGCAGATCTGGCAGGCTGCAAACCCTTCTTTCCACACCTTTACCCCCAGAAATAACTTCTGAGGATGCGTTGAAAATCTCCAGACTTGCAGTCTGAATAAATCTCCCTTTCCCCCAGCACGGATGCAATGGGCACCTTGCCATGGCTCACTTCATATTGTGTGTGTGTGGCCAGGGCAGTGAGCCAGTCTGTTTGGGGGTGAGGGGGCGCTAGGCTTTAGCACGGCATTTGGAGGAGCTGCAGGTCAGTCCTCTCTGCCACAGGCTTTCCTGTGTGATCACAGGCAAGCTACTCATCTTTGACCCTGCTGGGAATGCAGGGCTTGCTGTATTGGGGGAGAGCATTGTGAGAGAAGTGGTCCTGCTTTCTCCTTCTCTGGGAAGCTAGTGAATACTGGCTGTAGGAAGTGTGCAGTCTGAGGTAAGTTGGAGGAAAGCATGGAGAGGGATGTTTGTGTAAGTGCATTGCCTTTTGCAGTATGGTCTCCTTCCTTTCCTGTGGTTCATGTGCAGCTCTGGGTGAGTACTGGTGGAGGAGAAGTATTAGTGTCTTCTGAGGAGGGGGCAGTTGGCCTGTCTCACAAAACATCAGCATAATAAAGAGGCAGGTGAGGAAAGAGAGATTCAGTTATGAGACCAAGTGGAGAACAAGCCACATAAATAAGAACTCTGGCTGGAGAAAGAATTCAGTTTTGGGCATCACCACTTTTGATGAGTTCCATTGCAAAGGAGAAAGCAGTAACACTGATGGCTTCTTGCATGAATTAAATTTTCTGAGTTAAAAGCAAGCCCTGTGCTTGCCTCTGTTTGAGCCTTCTGCTGGGACACTACCACTGCACTGTGTGGGGCTGAAAGGGCTCCAGCCTTGCTTCCCCGAAGGGCTCTGCAGAGCTCACAAGTGGTTGAACTGGGACTGGTCAGGTTCCTGGATCATAATTGTATTCTTCATTCCTTCTCTTTTCAACTTCCAGGTGCCTCAGAACAAAAAGCCCCTGTTGAAGAAAGGGTCAGTGCTAGGCAGTTACCTGCTGGACGACAAGCCCGTCAAACGGTTAGATGGGTGTCTGTGTTGTATTCATGGTGTCAGTCCATGCCCTCTGGAGTCTGCTGTCAGTCAAGCTGTGTCCTGTGTCTAGTTCTCCCACCTTGGTGCTGGCTGGTTTGGGGAGCACAGTGTGTAGAGCTTTTTTATGGCTTGAGCTGCCTCTTGGCATCAGGTAATGTTGGCTCAGCGTGAAGCTGAGGATACTATTAGCTAATTTCCACAGGGATGTGGCTGCATCTGCTGTTTTTACCTGCAGCAATGGGGGTGCAAACCTAGATGCCATCAGATGGTTTGGGACTGTTCATGGGATGGGAGTCACAAAGGCTGCCTCTTATTGAGTCAGGCAGCTCTGTTGAAATCACTGGGTCAACTCCCAAGTGTGCCAGTTTGTCCTCTGGCTGAAAGCTTGTCCGCTGGTGCCTCATGCCAGAGCCTGTATCCCTGGGGCATGGGAGAGGGCAGGAGTTGCACAAGGGTTGGATTCTTTATGGTAGGTGAAAGCCCCAAGGAGAGGGCCTGGCTCCAGGTGGGTTCATCCTGCCCATCTTCCTCTACACCTATGCAGAAGCTCACCTGGCACACCAGGCCTCCCTTCAGCCAGGGCAACCAACATGTCTGTGTGGCCAAAGCCTTCCCTATTTTTTCCCCATGGTACAGGCAGACTATACACTGGCTCCAATACCCACATATGCCTGCCTGCCTGAACTGTGCTGGCATTTAGCATCAGCCCCTGTGAAATGTTGTGTGGCCAGCACACCAATATTGGCCAAAAGCCTGATTCCTCTGGGAGGGAGTGGAGGCCAGCCTAGCCCTGACCTGGCTTGGAGCTGGATCTCACCTGCAACGGCTGGCCCCAAACAAGTTTTAAAGGCAGCATGCTTCCCTGTTTCTTACCAGGTCTCTGCAGAAGGTTCCATTGCTCCTCAGTTTCTCCTAGTGCCAACCAGAGACACAGGTTGAGGCTCAGAGTTTTATCCAGCTTGAACTCACCCTTAATTCCTGCAATTCTGGTAGAGGCAGTTAAGGATTGAGCTCCAGGCTCCTTGGCTCATGGACTGATGGAAAACCAGGTGGACTGTGGAGCAGGGCTGATTTTTGAGCCCAGATGGAGAGGTTGCTTGGATAGGTCTGATGCAGAGCTCTTTCTTGGCTGTGTGGCTGGCACAAATGCTATCCCTCAAATCAGACAACCAAGTTCTCCCATCTTCCTCTTGCAGAGATCCTTCTAGCTACTGCTGGCATAAACCCACTGAAAAGGCCTAACAGGTGGAGATGTCTAGAGTAAGGGTGACATGAGAAGGGGAGAAGTAGTTGCTGGCCCTGTCTCTGTCCCAGCGCTATGTTCCCACATTGCTTAAGAAATATGAATAGATTAGATCTGGAGTCACTGTTCAGAAAGTTTTGTGTTTGTCCCTTCCCCCTGGCCAAAGAGGCTCTTGAATCTCAGCCCCTCATTGCATGATTTCTGCCAGCCCTGGGAGATGGGGGCCATTCCCCAGAGCCTGAGTCTGGAGCGTGTGTTGATTTTCACTGGGGAGACGCTCCAGCTGGCCTGGCTCTAGGCTGGCATTCAGGGCAGATGCAGGGAGAATAACCAGGAATGTGAGCTCCCTTTCATGGAAGAAGTGTAGGCATGACAGCAGGGGAATAGTGCAATCTGGGTGAGGTGTACCTGTACGAGTAAAAAGGAGAGTTGTCTTGATTCCTGCGCTTGTAGCAAGAGAAAAATGTTGCAAAGAGAGGTGGAATGTACTGCCTCGGAAGAGACTGACTGTAGTAAGCCTTTGGTCAACTCTGCTTCCAAATGCAATCTGCTGGCCAGTGAAGGCAATGGAGATGTCTGTGGTGGATGGAGCCCTTTGGTTGAGTTTTCAGTGTTCTCACTCCATTTGTCTAGTTCTTTTTGTTCCTCCTCTGCCTGTGAGCAAAGTGCAACAGCCTGCTCTTGTGTGGGCACAGTCTGTGCCACACCTATTCCCCATTACTACAGCTTGGACAGAGGTCTTGGGCATTTCTTGCCATTCAGAGCCAGTGTGGCTAGTTGGAAGCTTTAAAAAGCAACATCTTCTGGATCCTGGCTCTCTTACCTTGGCCAGGTATGGATGCCAGAGCAGAGCCAATGCCAGGCAAAGTGACACCTTTTTGAGCACATTCGCTGTAATTTGCACACGTGGGGCAGGTTGCTGCTGCCTGAACTCAGTAAGACTCTGGTACAGCAGTGTTTGGGAGTGCTGAGCAGGTTCTCTGGAGCATGGCCGTATGCCTGCAGCAGAGGGCACACTGCATACAGCCTCCTGAGGACATCAGACAGCCCTCACTCTGCCGCCTGCAGTCAAAACCCTCTTCACAAACCTCCAAAACTTTGTTTTGTATTTGGTAAAAAGAGAGGGGGGTATTTGTTGCTTTTTTTTGGTTGGTTGGTTTGGGTTTTTTTGTTTTCTTTTCACTACCCTTGTATGCTTTTCCTCATTTTTCAGTACTGGGAAAAGCAGGAGGCAAAAAATTCTTGAAAAATCCAGAACTTGGCAATTTTTATTAAAACTAATGAAATATTTGTTGGCACATATGAGTACATCATAGCTCAGGTGAGCTGTCTCTCTTTCCCTAGGGTGCCCCTGATTCCTTAAGTCACAGGGAGTATGGTGAATGTATGTATGAAGTAGAGTTCCTGCAAGCACTGCATATACACTAATTGGATTGTATTGGTGGTTTTGGGAATTTGCAACCTCCTCCTCTTCCCTATCTCCTTGCTCCCTACCCTCCCACCCTACCTGTGATCCTTGTGAGCTTTAATACAGACAACTGGCCTCTGCGGACCTTCCCTTCACCTTCCCAGTGGATGTGGCAGTGGAAGAACCAAACAGAAAGAACTGTAAATACTTCCCAGGCAATGGGATATGGATGAAGACAGGAGAAGGAGACAGCACAAACTTTGGAGACAAGAGCAGAGACAAGGACAGATGGCCCTTGGCAGCAGATACTGAGTGGTTTAAGATGACTTTGAAGGGTGACACTGACTACAGAAAAAATGCAGATGGCTTAGATGCTGCTCCGCTACCTCCTAGAGCACAGCCTGCTGGCACTGAAACCAGGGTGAGTGTAGTTTCTTGGGGTTCTTCCTTAAACACCTGCTACCAGGGACTTGAGGGTTTCTGACTCTCTTGCCATCTAACTCCAGCTCCATGGGTTTATAGTGCAGGGTTCCCATGCCTAAATCAAAGCACAGCCTGCAGCTGGGCTTTTCCAAACTGAGTCCCTTTCTTCCATTGTAGCTCCAGGCACTGGAACCAGCCAGCTGTTCCCCAGATCGCGTCTTTAAAGTGGTGTTTGTAGGGAACTCTGGTGTTGGGAAGAGTTCCTTCATCCACCGCTTCTGCTATGACAGGTTCTTGGCTGAGCTCAATGCAACCATTGGTAAGTAATAGAGTTCCTGACTCATCTGGATAAGAAGGGTGGGAAGGTCTGCCCGCACAAGTGTTTTTTTGCCTCTATTATAGCCCAGCTAGAGGTAAAGATGGTCCCTCCCCAGTACTGAATCAATCTTGCAACTTCCCTGAACTAAACAGTTGATCCTGGCCATTGTAATGGTCAGCTGTTCTCTCCCCATCCTACCTTATGATCCTTGTTACCTTCGTGACAGGTATCGATTACCAGGTGAAGAGTCTAATGGTGGATAACACTCAGGTTGCCTTGCAACTGTGGGATACAGCTGGACAAGAAAGGTACGTCATTTCTGCCAGGATGCTCTACTGCCAGGCTCACTGTAGGAAAGGACAGAGTGCATGTAGCTGGTTTCTCTCTCTGGGAAAACAGCTTCAGTAGGGCCAGAGAGGTCACAGCAGCTATGCCAGTGTTGAGCCTGCAGCAGAGGTCTGTTTCAGATTTCTAGAAGCTGTGACTGTGAAGCAGAGCTGGGAGAGATCTCTCTCAGGACTGACAGAAAAGTAGTTTTCCATATGTCCATATGCTTGTGGCTCAAGGTAGTCTGTCCACAGATCAGTGTGTGGTGTGAAGTTCAAAGCTCCTCCAGCCCTCAAAACTCTCCTGCATCAGCCTGCTGCTGAGAAAAGCTGCAGGATAGAGCTGCAGACTGGGATAGAAACTAAGGCTCTGGATAGACATTCTGTCCTCAGATTCAGTGTCCAGCTGCTCACCACCACTTCCTGTTCAGGGAGTGGAAAGAACTGTGTGAACCCTTCTGGGTTGGATTCAGCTGTCAAAGCCAGCTGAATTAGTTTGACCTGTGGAGAAGGTGATTTGAACTACCTTGCTGGACTGTGACAGTGGGGTTATTGGCCCCTTCCGTTGTCCCTTCTGCTGGTATACTTGTGGAGTGATAATTCTTGGTAGAGGAATTGTGCAGCTTTTTGTGACAGTGAACACAGGTTCCGCATTTGAAGGCCTCTAGTTTCAAAAGCATGGGCCATCTCTAGATGTTATCAGCGCTGTTAGTGAGGATCAGAGTCATAGAGGACACACTTGACCTTCATCTGCTACTAGAGATGAAGGCCCATCACTGCCTTCATGTAAATTACATTTTACTTACGATACACTTGGAAGCTTAAGATGAAAAGCTATTTCAAGGGGACTATGAACCTCAAGGGCCTGACAAAAATAAGTACTGGGTATTTAGAGCTAAACATGTTATGGGGGAAAGTCTTCAGGAGGCAGCCAAGGTCATGGGAATATTACAATCCTAAACTGTGCCGATGATGCTGTCTGCACCAGTCAGCTAGACCATGCAGACTTGGTGGGAATGTACTCAGTAGGAGTATCTATGGAAAAACAACTATCTCTTCCAAAATCAAGCTTCACACTGAAGAAATAATGACTTCTGAAAGGACTCCTGTGGTTATTTCAGTGCTGAAACTGAGCAGTAAGGGGAGTTGTTATGACAAAAAATATGATGTGTTACTGAGCCCAGATTGCATCAGAGACGAAACTGAAGGTCTGTCTGCAGAAGGACCTTTAGCATAGGTGCCTGCATTAGCAGATCTTAGATGTGTGCTTCTAAGGAGAACTTTGCTCAGTGCTAATACTGACTGAATAGGAGACCTGGGAAGAAGCAAAAGCTTTTCCTGCTTCTGGAGGAATACTAGTTACTTCTAACTGGAGGTGTCCAGCTGTAAATATCCTATGGAAGAGATAGAAGAGCCCCTTGGAGCATAAGGAGAACTCCTTGGTGACTTCTCTGAGACAGGTGCATGCTACCTTTGATAATTTGTCTGGAGCATCCAGCCTGTCTGGTAGTTCCAGAGGTGCACCTTGACGGCCAAAGATACAATCTGAGCTTTCTCAGTTGGGTAGTTGCCAGAATGTCATGCCCTAACTGTAGTGAGAAAGGCTTCAGGCAATCATCTGAAGAGTTCAGGAGGGTCACAGCTTGCTGTAGGTTTCCTTGGCTCCTAATAGAATAGGAGAGATTGTTATCCTGTGCAGGGCTGAAATACACAGCTCTCCAGTGAGATCTCAGTACTTGTGTTACATTTAATTCCATCAGTTTGCAATCAGTGTGATTATATCATGGCTCTGTCACAAACTACTTACAGATTTTAAGGTTTGGTTTTTTGGTGGTTTGTTGTTTTGTTGATTTTTTTTGTTTGTTTGTTTTTGGTTGGGGTTTTGTGGGGGTTTTTTGTTGGAATTTATTCACAAAATACAAGCCTGTGGTTTTAATTGGTATAGAGAGGACAAAGTAGATGTTGGGTGGGAGTTTTTCCTGGAAATTATGTCTTAACTCCTGATTTTTTTATGTATGATGGCATTGATTTATAGATTCAAAACTGGAAACAGACTGTATTGATGCTGAGATCTTAATTGCTGTTTTGGCAGCACTGAGACATTATACATGCCTGTTTTGTACTGTGGTACACATTAGTCTGCAGATTCTTCCGGACTCTAGAGAAAGATAATGTTTTTTCCATCAATTTCCCTCTTCATAGGAAATTGCCTTTTCTTATCCCACCTAAACAGATTCTTCTGTTTCTTCACGATTTGCAAAGGTCTTCCTTCCTGCTTTCTCAGCACCGTGCATTTGGAAAGACTGCTGCTTACCCTTGGCTGCCTGGCCTGTCTCACAGGTGAAAGGCTCTGACCTGTCCCCAGGGGTGTACACACCAGCCCTGGAGGACACGTCATGCACAGGGGCTGCCAGGCCTTGCAAAGGGCCTGCACTAAAGGACAGATAATCCCTCTCTGTTTCTTGTCATTACCCAGCTGTGGTTCTGAGAGTGCCTTTGGT
The DNA here is from genome assembly GCA_013396735.1 of Grallaria varia. NCBI lineage: Eukaryota > Metazoa > Chordata > Aves > Passeriformes > Formicariidae > Grallaria > Grallaria varia. The sequence continues at coordinate 323,295 of VWZG01004016.1, forward strand.
TTTCGTTTGGGCTCAGGTTTCGGAGTATTACCAAGCAGTATTTCCGGAAGGCGGATGGGATACTGGTGATGTACGACATTACAGCTGAGTGCTCCTTCATGGCGGTGCGGAACTGGATGAGCAGCATCCAGGTGAGAGCGGGACCATGGCTATCCAATGCAGGTGCTGCTGCCACTGCCTTGCTCCAGACCAGTCCCAATGGTCTGTCTGGGAGTGACATTCTCCAGTGCCCCAGAAGGCCCTATTGATCTTGTGGGGTTGAATTATCAAAGCAGATGCTGTGGATCCTGCCTATGGTAGTCAGTCTGGGACCAGGGGCTTTGTGTTGAAGATACCAAAGCCAGTGGTAGCCCATTAAGTGAAGGAGGGCTGTTTCTGTGGCAGAATGTGGTGGGACCTGCCAAAACAGTAGTCTGTGCTTGTAAGCAGCCCGTGTGCATTGGCAACATTTCCTAAGCATGGTCACATCACAGCTGTGCTCAGGCAAGGAGATCTGGTGTCCAGCCTATGCACAGAAAAACGAGACGGCCCTGATGCGTTTAGACTGAGACCTGCAGCAGAGCACTTTGCATGGCCACATCCTGACTCTGCTTGGAGATTTCTAGATGAGACTGAAATCTTAGTAATGGCTTTATTTTTGTTTTTCTCATTTGCTCCAACTTTAACAATTGATAATTTTTTTTTTTTTTTTTCAATTTGGTAACTGTATTAATACTGTAGTTTGCCCCCCAGCCTTTTATTTCCAGACTCTCAATAAAAGTATTCAACTGCAGTTTGTATCTCCATGGGAAGACAAAACCAACTATGTATATAATTTAAATAATTTGTGTGTAGATGATCAAGATCTGAATGGAAATTGTCAAGGATGGGTTTTTTTTGATTGTGCCGAGTCTCAAAAACCCAAGAGCCCTGTGAAATGAGAAAGAATAGGATGGAAGTTTCTAATATTATTAACTTCCACAGGCCTGTTGGGACAAACAAACAACGACTCAGCTATTTCTTTGAACTCTGAGAGATCAAAGGTTAAGATTTTCAAAACTAACCAGCCTCTGAAAATTTGGCTTCTTGCAGGAAGGCTAAACTGAGAACACAGAAAATCAAAGAACACAAAATATATAATTTTTACTATCTCTCTTCTTTTCCTCTCCCCATCTGTGTATTTATCTTGTTTTTGAAGCTGTTCAGGTACTGTATTATGTCAACCAGGGCACTCAAGTTTAGAAATAACTTTGAGCCCTGTTCTTACTCTGGTGATATTCTAGTGAGCCAGTGGAATCTGAGGGAGTTTTACAGAGGTAAGGGGTTCCAAGAATTGCCTAAGAATAAACAGTCCCTACAGAGACAGTATAACAGAGTTGAAAGTTGCTTAGCTTGCTTGGCCAGTGGACTTTTAGCAAGGGATCATTTCGTTTAGGACAGCACATCAGGGGAATAGTACCACACATACACACAAAAATTATAAGAAGCTCTGCCTGGTCTCAAATTCCCAACAGCCTGTGGGGCAAGCTGCTTTTCTTCAGGCTTGTTATTTCCCTGGGAGGAACTAATGTCCTGTCCTTCCCTCTCTTGGCATCCCAGCTGAACATGTCAAGCATCTGGAATATATTCCAGTAGTTTCAGCTTCCTTCCACAAGTCCCTGAGGCTATTGAAGGAATGGCCCTTTAAATGAACTAAAGGCCTGATCCTGCTGCCTCTGAAGGTCTTGCTTGCGTGGGCTGGAAGGATCTGCTCTGAGTTACTTTCCTTCTTCAGCTGAATTCCCAGGGTGCTTTACTCTGTTTCCTTTGCAGGAAGGTATCGAGGATGGAGCTGTGGTCTTTCTGCTTGGAAATAAAACTGATGCTGTGCAGAGAGAGACCCAGAATGTGCCCAAGGTGGAGGGGGAAAGGCTGGCGAAGGTGTGACTCTGTGCTCTGCTGCTTGACCTGCTCTGCAGCCTCCCTCCAGCTGTCAGCAGGGCAGTCTGGCTGGCAGAAAACCCTTCTTGGAGCCATTTTCCAGTATGGTACCTTCCCTCTCTCTCCCGCCCCCTCTTTCTCCAATGTAAACATGTACTGAGGTCCCTCTGGTACCGGGGAGGATGAGACGGTGGCTCTTACGTGGCAGACAATTGCCCTTGAGGCAGGTTCATTTATTTCTCTTGAGGCTTAATGCCTCCTTACAGTCTTTCTGAGGGGACCATGCATGGGTGTTTTCCCATCTGAGGACTCCTCTATGCGACATCATCCTGTCTCTTCTCTCCCTCCCTTGTCTGAATGCCTGCTGGGACCTTGGCCCCTGGGTGGGGGGAGGCAGGGTTTCAAAGGCGTTCCTCATCTTCTGAACTCTGCAACACAAAGGTAAGAGAATTAAAGTACCTTATGCAGATGTTTTCTCTTCCCAAACAACTTCCCCAGTGCTGGGCCCCCAGTGCTGAAAAAGCATCTCCTTTTTCTGGGCTGGTGAGCAGCATGATAACAGCTACTCTCCTGGCCTCAACTGTTCTTGGAAGAGTTCCCAGTGGTGGGAGCAGACTAGCTCCCAAGGAGGAGGAGAATGGTGGCGGAAAGGTAGCAGCCAACATGGGTGCTTGCTGTGCTCTCTGGCAGGAATACAAGGCTGTCTTCTACGAGTGCAGTGCGATGACTGGCTATAACATCATGGAGCCCATGCTGCACATGGCCAGGTCAGTGAACAGAACAGTCACCCTGGGATATTTCCCCAGCTCGAGGTGATTAGTGTGGGCTCTCCTGGGGAATGGGCAAGAAGAGGAGGGTGTCAGAGACTGACTTTCTGCCATGTCACAAAAAAGACCTGGTTCCCTGACTCCAGGTCCTTGTCTTCTGTGCCTGGAGAGCATCAAGTGTAGACTGGACACTTTCACGTGCAAAGCTTCATCTGGCAGAGCTGGCTGTTGCAAGACTGGGAGTTTAATTTGAATATTCCACCACAAAAACCTTGTGTATTATCACACATTCTACGTTGGTGTTTTGGAAGTCTGCATGCAGCTCTAAGGGTTTTTCTTTTCTATCTTAATAAGCATTGTACAGACCATGCTATTTTGGTGGCAGCAGTTTTAAAGGAAGATAAGACACTTTGTTAGGCTGAAAGAAGGTTGCTCTAAGATTTTCAGTTTTTAAAAAAGCAGGTAGCTTTGGAAAAAAAGTATCTGAAATCTTGCAAGGAAACTATCCTTTTGTTTTCTTTTATTCCTTCTCCTCCTGCATGATCTCTGTTAAATCCACAGCAGAACTGACTTGTTTTTGAACTGGGAAGATTTACTTACCAGCTTGGTAAATTGTGTCTCCCATAGTACATGCCTTCAGCATGCTTTATTACCATGCTGCTGCCCAAGACGGTCCAGACAGGTGAAGCAAAGAGCCCGAGAGTCTGACATCAATGTGGGAGCTTGGGAATAAGGCACAAACCACTCACACCCCAGTATATTGTTCTGACTACTATGCTGTGTGGTCCCCTCTTGAATGTATCCTTTCTTTCCCTGTTCCCTGGAAATTTGTGTTTATTTTCTGTGTATGGTTTATCTAGCCCAACTTTCAGAGAAGTCCAGTCTTTTGGCCTGCCACTTCTTGCAATCCTAAATGGCTGGTGGGGACCAAAGGGCAGAGGCAAATGCCTAGATAGGACGATCTCAGTAATCAGGTTGTGTTCTTGATCTGCACTGTTCTTCCCAGGTTGCTGACAGCACAAGAAGACAGGCAGAGGGAGAATGCCCTGCAGCTGGAAGATATCAGCAGGAGGAAAGGGTGCTGCACATAAGGGACATCAATGTGTCAGCAAGAGACACATGCCAGCACTGTATAATGAAGTGGGGGGTTCTGTTCAAGGAAGCTAAATCTGATGGTATCAGCCCTGCAGAAATCTGGGGAAGCTGCAACTTTTCCTAGTCTATGAATTTCGAGGGACTAAATCAGGCCAAAATGTGCATATTACCTGCACTGTTCCATTTCCCAACTCTGCATGCAGCCCTGGCCTCTGAAGGCCTCTGCCTCTATGGGGGAATTTGGCTGGTCTTGGCTAATACCACAGACCAGGCCTTCTATCTGGAGAGTTTGCTTCCCTGTAAAGGGACGAAGTCTTGTTCCTTTTCTCTGTGGTAAAGAATTGGCAGAGCAGCAGAGAGTGGAGGACACAGTGGTTGCTGTCTTAAATAGAATTTTAGTGTAAGAGATAAAGAAACTTAAATTTGGTCTTGTTCCAAGTATGATTCATCCATCTCAGAGAGAAGCACCTCCTCTTGATTCTGTGGTAGTAGCACCCAGCTGAAATCCTGCTGTGGTGAGAACGTTTCCATCATTTCCTGTAAGATCTGGATAAGGCCCTGTATTTACTGGGAATTGTAGTTAACTGATTCCTTATGTGAATATGGTATGAACTGATAGAATGAGTCATCCCAGTGGCTTTCATCTCATTGTTACCCTAATCAGCCTTGTCACTGTCCCTCTCTAAGGGTTTACAGAACACAGAACAGTTGCCCTGGAACTCACAGGCACTGACGTGTGTTGCTGATTCATAACCCATTGTCAGAGCTGTGCTGTACGAACTAGGGGAGCCATAAAAAGCCTGTTTTAAGGCTGGACAGTGCCTGTTTCCTCCCATTCTCCTATCCTTTCCTGAAGAATATCCGGCAAGTCAGAAATGCTTTACCCGCAGTCCTGAACGACCCCAGTCTGCTGCAGTGATTTCAAATGTACCCAGGCTGGAAGCACACAGCAGCTGCCTGTGTCAAATGTACATTTTTCTCTTGCAACAACCCTGCTTTCCTGGTGAAGGGCCTGAGAAAGAGCTGGACTGAACCTGTTCGCATTGGGAAGGGGCCTTCTTGTCACTCAGGATTGGGGCAAAGCAGAGCAAGGGGAGGTGCAGGTTGAGGTACAAACTGGCCCCAGCAGAGTGCACCTGTCAGCACAGCTGCCACTGCCTGGGCATGGAGCATCTGGTGTGCTCTGGGGTGTGATGCTTTCTGTTTTGTAGCTCAGTTGCTTTTAAAGTCCTGTAGGACCAAGTGAGCTTTTTCGTAATGCCCTGTTCCCTTTCATCTCTGAGCCTGTTTCTGTGAGTGACATTTTAGGCACAAGATGCGTTCCAGCAGCCTTGAAGCAGTCCTCCCAGTCCTGCAGAACAGGAAAGGCTTGTACGTGTCCAGTGTCTTTCCTTTCTCGGGATAGGGCAGTTACTCTGACTGTCTATTTATTGCACAAAGTTCTAGGAAATATCCTGCGCAGGAAAAGTGCTTTGAGTCACCCACAGACCATCAGTACTACAAAGAATTTCCATGGTTCCTCCTGGTGCCCTTTACTCCTGATAAGAAAGTTCTCTGGAAGAGCAGGATTTCTGAGTAAAAAAGGAATAGCTAAAAGTAATAACCCCCTGCTCAGTCCTTACTGTTGGCTGGCTGTGGCTTACACTGTTTAACTGTAGTAATGCCTTCCAGAAACTGGGAATCAGAAAGCTAGAATAGGTCCAGAACCAGGGTAGCTGGTGTGGAGCCTACAGTGACACCAACAGTGCTGCCAGTGGGACTCCTTGTGTTTGCAAGAAACACGGTGTGGGAAGGGAGATCATCTGTTTTCAGAAAACTCCTCTAATCTGAACATAATGTGACTTTCTAACCAGTGAGGGCATGAAGGAGCACAGAGATTATCACCTGTTGAACAGGTCAAACCCACCCCCTGAGCTGGGGGAGCTCCAGGTGCTAGTTAACATGGAGTTGCTGACCGAGAACTGGTGTCTTTGGTCATGGCACATGAGTAAAGCTAACAGTTACTTACCTGCAGTAGCAGGATTTGGGAAGTTGCTGCAGAAGGAAGCAAGCAGTAGTTAGTATTCTGAACGTGCACCTCCCACACTCTGTACAGAGCACATCAAAGACAAAGGTGTGAAATTAAAGCTGACACACAAATATGGGCAATCTGTGTATTACCTTGATCAGTGCTGTCACATTGCAATGGCAAGAACTACCAGGTTCTTTTAATATACAACCTTTAGCATGTTTTCTTAGCGTGCAAACAGTACAGAGAATAAAGAAATGCTGTCTTACAAACTGTTGTGTTGAGATATTTTTTTCAGGCTTGTCTTCCATCTTCAGTCGCTGATTGTAGTGACTTCTCACTGCTTAGTAAGTTGCCCATCCCCCATGGTGGTACACAGGAAGTCTTGTAAGTAGGGACAGAGTTGATCAGGAGCCCATGTCTTGGAGGCAGCACAGGAGAAATTAATCTCCGGTCTTTTTTTACCTCTTTCAAGCAGCCAAATTGAAGCTGATCAGTGAAGGCAGATGAGGGAGGAAAAAAAGGGAAGATGCTTCCCCAATGTCTGGGGGTGTAGTGCTTTCAGAGGGGGCATGTTCTCACTTTATTACCTATATTTGTAGATCTAAACCTTTATTTTATTAATGTCCCATACCTCTTTTTCACTAGAGTTAGGAATTTTTTTGCTTTTAATCCTTGTGCCCTGGCATGGCTCCAGCTGGATGTTCATGCATTACAGAACTAATCACTCTGCAGTTTTGACCAAACAAATTACTACTCATTTCCCCCCTGCTGTAAATTGATAACACAAGTGGCTCATTGTGACATCATCTTTTATTTTTTAGCAGGAAAAGGTGGATTTTTGTTTCAAGCGTGATAAAATGGCACAGAGTTTGAGCAGGTTGTGCTTGGATAACAGTAAGCACCAGGGTGGGGTTTATTACTGGAAGGTCTTTTGTTGTCTCTCAGTGCAATAGTTAAATGTCCTGTTGGAAGACCCAGACACAGGCTAAAGGTGCATGTTGTTAATTTTTAAACCTGTCTGATATCAGATCCAAACTAGAGCAGAGTTTCTGCAAAATTCTTCATTTTCCTACATCCCCCTGTTGTGTCAGAATCTCTCTTGCCTCTAAATAGAAGCCCTGGGAGCAGTCGCCCTTTGCAAGTGACTGCTAGAAAGTGCAGCATAAATAAAAAGCAGGTAACAGGGATATCCCGAGGTGGCATGAGATGAAAGAGGATACAAAATAAGACTGCCTGGGGCCTTATTCCTTCACCATATTGGCTGCAGTCTCTTAGTGACCAAGTGACTTTATGCATGTAATCTGTAAGGTATTTTGGAATCATATCACAAGAAAGTACTCCTCTTAGGGCCTGGGAAACCTTATCCTGGCACGTGCAATAGTGCAGCTGTGTATACAATCAGATTTAGGGGCAAAAGCAAAAAAAACCACCAGCTGCTCCGATAAACAGCCATGGTCCCACAAACCTCTGCATGCTGGCAAAGGGACCTCACTCTACTCTGCTTTTCATTTCACTTGTCTCTTTCATGTTAATGTGCTAAGGGTAAGCATAAGAGGATTAGCCTGGCAGCATCTCTTTGAAAAGCCAAAACAGGGCTGAAAAGAGAGCATTAAGCCACAGTGTTAAGTTTAAAGCTTTCCCATAGGACAAATTTGGGAGTTGCAAAGGTTTGAGATGTTTTCTTCTACCCCCTTTATTTTAGCAGCCTGAACTCCAAAGGACAGCTTCCATTTACATACATTTAATGAGTTCCACTTATGGGGATCGTGCAGACTCTCACACATTATTTTCTGTCCTGTAACTTTCTTCTGTTTGTGTCTTTTCATGCTCTTTTTAGTTGTTAATTGTTTAGTCTATCTATATATTGACCAAATACTTTATTTCCAAGTATAAATATATGTCACAACCCATGCTATACACCTTCAAATGCTCTGTTTGGGAATCTCCTGCTCAACACCAACGTACCCAGGGTCCTGCAGTTCAGAGTTTTGTTAGCAGGTGCTCATTACTTACCTGGCTGTTTACGAGTCACACCAAAATTTCAGTTGGCGCAGCTACAATAATCCAGACTCTCCAGCCTACACAGCATGTTTTTATATGCATATCATGCCAAGTGGTTTGGTAAGGCCCTGTTCTGCAAACACAAGTGTGGCTGAGTGCTTCTTCTGAAATCACTAGTCCACAGGACACCTGACCAGGCAAAATTAGCCTTTTCAAGGCAAACAGGTATCTACATTAAATATCTATTACTGAAGCAATAAGCTGAGAACTGGGAGGTGGCAGGTCCTGTGATGTATCTCGCCTTTACCTGCAGGCTCTCCCAAGCACACCATTTCTGCCCAGGCAACACTTGCGCCTGGTCACGCCTGTTTGCTGACCCAAATCTGCCAGGGCAAGGGGTTATGCGTTTTCCTGTTTGTGTACAAAATCCCTGGACGTGGCAAGAAGGCAGCAGCCCAGTGTATTGGGATACCCAGGGCTCCGCCTGGGAGGGCTCAGGCCTGGGGTAGGGACCGGCATCTCTTGTGGCTTCCAGGCTCTGTCACACACTCTCCAAGAAACCTGCCAGTGTGCAAGCATGAGCTGTCCCCCGGGGCTCTGCTCCATCACTTGGCTCTCCAGCGGCTCCAAGATAAAGCTTAGGCAAGATGCCTATGCAGGAAGAGAGGAGTGAGTTTACTCCTTGGGAAGGATGAGGTGACTATTGAGTTGGGCACATAGAGAGGTTAAATGTCACCCTCACGGCAAGCACCCAGGAGGTCCTGAGCGGGCCTTCTCCCTCACTCCCTGCCCAGATCTCCTGTCTTCACCCCATCCCTGAGACACCATGCGAGGCTGCCCATGGGCGGAGGGAGCAGGAGAGGGTGGCTCTCCTGGGGGCGGCCCTGCAGAGGTTTGTGGGCCGCGGCTGGCTGAGGTAATGGAGGGATGAGGCAGAGTGCCAGTGGGGCTTGATCTGCGTCTGCGGGGTGTTTCATGGAAAACTCTTCTAACAACCAGGTCTGACACCTTAA
>VWZG01004016.1:332235-385539 GCA_013396735.1 Grallaria varia
GGGAAGCGGGGCCGGAGGAGGGGCTGGGGCTGTGGGGACGGCACAGCGGGGGCAGCGCGGAGCCCCCGGGCCCCCCGTGCGGCCCCGGGCCCGGCGGGACCTGGTGCCCAGCCCGCTCGGTGGCAGCGCTGCTCTGCCCCGCCGCCAGCGCCCTGCGGCATCGCACGGCCTCGCAGGGGCTTCACCCCCGCACACTTTTTGCTGGTTTTGTTGTTTCCCTTTCTTCAACCTGTTGCGGGGGGTGTCGGAAGCTTTGCACAGCTTGTGCATTAGTAAAGGTGTTCTGAATGAAACTGCGGGGAAAAAAATTATCATCCCTCTCTGCCTTTTGTTCAGTTAAGTCTCCGTGTTGTACAAATAAAGGCTTGGCCTTCGTGCTGGGCTTGTAGGACCCTTGGAGGTGGAGAGAGAGCCCTTGTTTACCTCACAGCGCAGGCGATGTTGTTTCCTTCATTTTCTGGGAGCCGTCTGTGATGGGGAGCAGGTGTGGATGGGTTATTACTGCACCGCAGTGCTGCTTGCCATGAGGAATCTTTCCCAATAGCCTTTGCTCCGTGTCATCTCATAAAGGACACAAACTGCTGTAAATTTAAAAAAAGTTTGACTTTTCCTGAGGGCTTTTGTAATCGACCTGTTGCGGTATCTTGCTGAATTTTAGCAATGACATATCTTTATTTCAGGCCGCTGTGTAGCATGCCTTAAATAACGCTGCTTCTCTTCCCTTGTCCACCTACAGCTCTTCCTGGCCTGCTCTGGGAGTTCACATGGTGCCTCCTAGAACAAGAGTTCATTAAAGTGTCATCAGTGGTGACCCAGTAGTGGCCGTTTTGTTGAAACATTGTTGAAGTAAGTTCCTTGTGCCAAAATGCGTCTCCCTTGCCGCCTACAAGGCCATTGCCAGCATTCTTAAGGACAAATGTCTGCTGCCTGGTACTACTGGGGCTGAAAAGTCTCTTAGCATGGCACCAGTCAGACAGACGTCCATCCCAGTCCTCCTGGGTGACTCTCATGCTGCCAAACATGACTGCCTGTGTTGGAAGGGGCAGAGTGTCTCTTTCTGCTGAGCTGTTGCTGAGCTCACAGAAACTAGAAAAGTTGATGCAAAAGTTTTAGTGTTTTTCTATTCTCTGAAGCAGTTTGTGTGCCTAGGACAGGCAATTCCCAGTTTGCAGTTTGTTGTAAGCTGGGCAATGAGGATTGTTGGAAGCTGGGACAGCATCACTTACTCTTTATTTGAGGCATCTGGTGACGGGTCCCTGTCAAAAGCATAATGCTGGCTTGCATAGGTGGGCCCGAACAGTGGTTTGCTACTGCTGCTCTTGGGTGCTCTACTTGGAGTCAGATGTCCTTGCTGAAAGCTTGGGTTATGAGTTGGAGGACGTGTCAGCTCTTGAGCTCTTCTGTGTAACTCTCCTCCCATCACATCCTTGCTCTGTAGTTTGCTGATGATGTCTTTGAGTTCCTGATATGTGTGTGCTTCTGTCCGTATGCTGTCTTTTTGTAAAAGACGTATTTCATTCAAAATTGTTCCATGTGTGTCATTGGCCTGTGGCTTTTTTATAATGATGGCTTGCCTTCTGGTGGAGTCATTCTACAGTGGAGGAGAACAACTCCCCCAGTTGCCACATAAAAGTCCTGGCAGTCCCTGCTGCAGGTTGGCTCGAGGAAACAATAAGTGCATGCCTTTTCTGAGTGCTTGAAATAATGTCCCAAGTGTGACACACCATTTCACTCTGGAGTCTGAGGTGGTTAGTCCATCCTGTGGTACATTTTGTGGGAGTTTAACAGGCAAGTTTTCTTTTGCCTCCCTCAAAGCAGGTGTGTTAAAGGGGGTTTGTTCTTAGTGCAGAGAGCAGAGTGTTGCGTAACAGCAGCTACCACAATCCTGTTGGGGTTGTGGTTCTTCTCTTGGATTTAGTACAAAAGCCATCTTCTGAGTAAGCAGGGTATACCAACCCAAGAAGATTTTCCTCCAGAACTTTTGTTTCCCAGACCCCTTGTGCAGAGGGAAGTCTTATGCCAGTTTTGGAAGCGGGCAGGGTTCTGAGACTTCTCTTCAAATCCAGTAAGGCATGCACAGCCAAAATCTTGGCTCTGCAAAGGCTACTTTCAGTGCAGCCCCCGTAGGTTTGTGTCTTTGGGTGTGAGAGATTCTTCAACAGTGGGATGGAAGAAAGCTGCTTATATTCCTTGTCAAGCAAAAATGCTAGCTGGGAGTGGTTGGTGAAGTGCTGTTTTTCCCATTAGGAGGTTTCCAGCAGGCGTTTTATGTTATTCCCAGCTAATAAGAGTTATATCACAGCTCTAGCTGTTTCCATTGCACATACATAGAAGGCAACAACTCCCTTGCTCTTGAGACAGCCCTGAAAGAGGTTGACTGATGAGCTGTATCTCTTCTAGCCAGGTCATTCCACAGTTAAATTCACTTGTTGCTTCTGCATAGTTTGGATTCCGCTCCAAGGAGTGCATTGGGCTACTTGTTATTCATAGAAGGAAAATACGTATTTATGTGTATTTGTACATGTAACATCTCTGTCACCATATGTACCTGTATGTGGCAGGCTATCTTGGCTGATGTTTCCAGGTGATGTGGTCATTTGTAAAGAAATCATACTATTACTCTGTTTAAGACAGAAGCTTAGAAACAAAAAAAATAACTGACCCTGTAAAACAAAAAGGATTAGCTTTGCTTTTTCATGTCCCAGTCTCCAGTACTATCCCCAGTGGCCTCATCCATCTTGGTCTTGAAACCTCCTGAGAGGATGTTGTCCTACTCGACTCCACTCTCTGCTCCTGGGCTTGACACTGGGTTATCTCTGGCTCGTCTTGAGCATGTGCATTGGCAGCTGAGGTCATGGAAAGCTTGAGGGAGAGGGCACTCCTGGAAATGACAGCTCATCTCAGCTTCCCTGGCTATGAAGAACAGAAACCTAAGTCTCCCTGGTTTTTTTTAAAATGTTCAAGATTCTAAAGGTAAAGATGAAGTCTCCTTCTCTCTCACTCACACATCGTATCTTTCAGACCCTGAATGTGTTTTTTCTTTTGCCCAGCAAAGCCAAAAGCAAATGAACAGTGTTGCTGTAAAATCCCCCCATTTCCCCATTCTGTTTTGCATGTGCATTTTGACATAGCTTTCCCCCAGGATGGTGACCATCTTCCCAGTCTGTAAGAAATTTGCTTTTCCCTGCCACCCCATATCTGAAGTCAAGGTGTGGAGGGAGAAATGAGGAACAGCAGGCCTGTGGAATGGAGATGAGGTGTTCTGTCAGTTCTGCAGTGAGCACCTCATTCCATCCCTCCCCACAGCACAGAAACTGTTGGCTGCCAGGCCTTCTTGGCACGGATCTGCGCTGTAATAGCAGCACTGCTGATGGGCGTATCTCTCATCCGTGCTTCTCTCTGTCCTGCCTGCCAGACTCCTCTGCTTGTGGTCTCAACAGCCTGGGATCCTGAGGAAGGAATTCAGGCAGTCCTATTAGTCCTGTGTCCTGAATGCTGACAGTACTACAACTCTTGGCAAAATGAGCAGGAGGATGATGGCTGTTTTGCACTCCTGGCATTGCATGGCAGAGTAAGAAGTGTGTTTTGTGGTCTGGGCATTTGGATATGACCAGCTTGGTCTGTATTTCTAATCTGAGTTCCTTGTGCTGGTCAGGTGGTTATGACTCTCCTGTCCGAGCTGGAAAAGTGATGTGCAGGTCCTTAGGTGCATTTCGGACAGGAGTGCAATAAGCTCAACATGGGACTGGCTTCTTAGAAGGATGCAAGCATGAATAGAGGCCATGACATACCAGCTGAACTTTTCATGGAGTTGTTATATATGTATTTGTGTGTGTATTTCATGCTTAGTTTTGATGCTAGCAGTGCTGGGCACTGTTGGAGGCAGGATACTGGCTTAGTGGGATAAGGAAGGATATTGCGAATTATGTTCTGTGGCCGTTTAAGGGAGTGTCCTTGGCAGCTGTTTAAATTCATTTGCGTGCTGACCCACAGGTGCTGTCCGCAGGGTGCAGCCAACCAAATACACACTGTGCAACTCACTTATGATTAACACTGCATGGCCTGCATCCATGTAGGCTGCTGTGGAGGCACCTGTCCTGCCTGCTGAGGTGAGTGCATCTGAGAAAGGGAGTGTGGAGGATTTTGGAGGGGCACGGCCTCTTAAGAGAAGTGGAAATGAGACATATGGGAGGTACAAGAGAGGATGTTACTCAGACCCACAGGTTGTTCCTGACAGCAGTAATGAGGCTGATGAAAGAAAAACCGAGGCAGAAGAGAGTGACATAAAATGTTTGGCATTGACCATTGTTTCTTATCTGTGGCTGGTACCAGAGCTGAATGCAAAAGGAGCAAAGTTCAATTGTTCAACCCAGGTTCTCTTTACTTTTATAGGAAAGAAAATAGCAGTAGAGATCCGGGGCAGTGGAAGAAGTTATAAGGCTGAATGCCTGTGCTTTGGTGAAATTTGTCTCTGAAGGTGCAACGTGGATGTTGTACATTCCTAAGAAGCTGTGGAGCTGTGCTGAAATCTGCAGTGTGTTTCCCAGATGTCTGCCACTGTAGGAGAGGGATGGGTTGAGAGGAAGACACACCTTTGGGAGATGCTGTGGGAGAAAGGTCTGCTGCACTGTACAAATAGGCAAGGTGAAAACATGTCTGATACCTCCCTGGAACACTCCTCCTCCTATGGAGAAGATGTAGACAGGAGAAAGATCAAACAGATAATTACTGTTTTGCACTAGTGGCACTGCATGGCAGAGTAAGAGGTGTATTTTGGAGTTTGAGCTGCATTTGGATCTTGCTGGTCAGGTGGGTATAGTTCTCCAGTCTGAGGCAAAAGTACTGTATAGTAGGTGCCTCTAGGGCAGTAGTGCAATAAGGTCAACACAGACTGAATGAAGTCCTTGGAAGCTCTTTAAATACAAGTGTATGACTTACCAGCACAGCTGGAGTATGAACGACATATTCTTTGGCTCCTTCACTAATGAGATCAAATGAAAACTGGGACCAAGTGTGGTTTGAGGCAGGAATTACTGGGGGAGAGGTTTCTGTTTTGTCTGAAGTGCATTACTGACCTGTTGTCTGCCAAAGCAGCAGCTGCAGTGCCTGCATGGTTGTGTTTTCAGGGAGTACTCTGATCCTTGGTGACCACCATGGTGCAATAATAAAGAAAATAAGGGGGAAGGATGGTTTTAGTCTAATTCATATGCTAACAGAGCCAGCTGGCAGATGCCAGCCATGCTGACATTTCTGGCATGCCATCCAGTGAGTGGGACTTCTGTAGTGCCTGACAAGGGAGGCGTGAGTCAAGGCTTGTGAATGTCAGCATTTCTTAATAGCTTTGGTGGAATCCAGAAGGGAGGAATTCATATCCCATGTCTCACCCCCACATTGCCCTGGAAACAGAGGTGATTTGCTGTTTTTTCTCCATGGTCACTGTGAGCTCCATGCAGAGCTGCCAGGGAGGTGATGGGGAGCTGTGTGAGTCATCACAGCGGTGTGTGGTGAGCATAGAAGGCAGGCACATGGACACGTGTGGCAAGCACTGCCTTGGAGAAACCAGTGCTGGAGCAGGAAGGGGTCTTGGTTGTGTGTGTCAGTTGCTGTGTGCAAGCACTGTGTGTATAGGAAAGAGTTGGGCTTTGTGTGTGTGCTTTTGGCTGCTGTGTCGTAGAAGGGTCCAGTCCTGTGTGTAAGTACAACTTGCTGAGGAGTTGAGCTGTGGTTAGTTGCAGATCTCCCCTTGCTGTATGGAGTAGTCCTCTTTCATCTTCCCTGAGAGACTTGGCTTAGGCAAGAGGTCTGCCAGAGGTCAGGTAAGATTTGATGTGTTCTTCAATGTACTTTGTCCACTTGGAGGTTTTTTGGGAGGACACATCTGCTGTTACTGGGAGTACCTCTTTCTGTGTTTGGAGAGGAAGAACTGCCAGGCTGATTTCTGCATCTTTGAGTCCCAGTTGTCTGGGTTCTTTCCTCCCCCTCAGCAGAGAAAGAGTGTGAGCCTCCTGCTGAGCTCCTGTGCTCATGCATGGGGAGTGAGGCTGTGCTCAGCCTCAGAGATAGGGTCTGGACAGCCTCACAAGGCCTGCTCTGTCCATTGTGCACTCCCCAGGGCTTACCTCCAGTGTGTGCAGTGTGTCCCCAGACAGGAAAAAAAAAAAAAAGGAAATTTAAGGCACTGTGCTTACACCAGGACAAAATCCTGGTTGCTGACATCACTGGGCTGTTTGCCCTCAGGCATTGGGAAGTCTGGATCCTGGCTCACAGGTGTGCTGCAAGAAGCCTGGGAGGAAGGAAAAGCAGACAGTTGAAGAAGGAAACCTTTTATTTCACGGGTGTCACAAGCTTTACTTTGGCTACATATGACTACAAGTGGAAGAAAACCTCCTTAGACAAAAAAAAGTTTTTAGGAAAAAAAAAAAGGGAGAGGGAGGCCTACTTAGATGACAGCGATGAGAGTATCCAAATTAAATTATTGTAGTTATGTAATTGTTATCAACAGTATATTTAGAAATGTGTAAGTGGGAAACTGGTTTCTCAGTGTATAAAGTGCATAACTGCTGTGGATCAGCAGTATCCTCTCAGATTTTTACACTGATAACCAAGTGTGGTCAGCTCAGGTCCCCTCTCCCTGCATCAGCTTGCCCAAATAGCCTTTTCTGTTTTCGTTGTCTGGGCACAGGGTAGTGGTCATCGAGTCAGAGGCTGCTACTGCTGTATGCGCATCTACCACTGCAGTGAGAGGTGGCCCTGAACAGTCAGTGCTGGGACGCTCATCTGAGGTCAATAAAAGAAGGATTATTTTCTATGCCAGAATTGTTACTAGTTACTTCCAGCATGAATTTTAGAGTTTAATCTAAATTCTTCAAAAGTAAGAGGTGAGTTTTGTTTTCTGGATTCCTCTATCCCTTTATATCCTTGAGGGACCTCATTTTCACAGTGGGCATTTAGTACTGAAGATAGTTACTCAGTTTCTTTAGAAACTTTCAACTGTGTTGTTTCTGGATTTTCTCTTGGGTATGTTTTGCTTTTAATATTTAAGGACTTACTGAGTGTCTTAAATAACTTACAAGTGAGTCATGCTATGGATTGCTTTTCCCCTCCTGCTCACTAATGGCATTGGATGAATTGAAAGAGGAATAATGAGTGCCCAGCGCCGGATATTTGCCATGTTCCTGTCTTTTACATGCAGAACAAAATGCTCTGCTGCTTTCTGCCAAGCTCAAAGAAGTAATTTGATTGCTGGGTATGTGCCAGTTACATTTTGAGAGTCTCCTGAGGGAACAAAGTATGTGGTTTCTTGAATCTTCATGGTATTTGATGGTTAAGCCAGGGTAGAATGTACTACTATAGAACTTAGAATGGACTGCTTTTCGCCTTAAAAAGTTTAACTTGAAATAACAGAGATCAGATGAGATGATACCGTACCTCTTGGCTTGAAAATTGACCTCTGAGGGGCAGGTGTCGGGAGGATTAAGTTTCAAAGTAGTTTTAGGCCTGCCTTTATGGAAGCTTGTTCATAGAATGTGAAGGTAAGATGAGGGTGGATTGGTGGAGAAATCCCCTGCAGCATTTTCCTGCTTTGTTTGAAGTCCAGCTGGTTTGTGCTGGCATATTTTAGAGGAACTCATCCAGTTTCTTTTTCTTGCCAACTCTAAATGCAGTGGATGATACACTGTCATACTTTAACCCCAGCCAGCAACTGTGTACCATGCAGCCACTCACTCCTCCCTCATCCCCCTACCCTGGTGGGATGGGGAGGAGAATCAGTAAAAATACCCATAATTAGAACAGTTTATCAATTGAAACAAAGTAAAATATAATAATAGTAATAATAATAATTATAATAACAATAATAATAATGAAAGGAGAGTGAGAGAGGAATAAAACCCAAGAGAAACAAGTGATGCATAATACAGTTGCTCACCACCCGCTGATGGATGCCCAGCCCATCCATAGGTGGCTCCAGGCCAACTCCCCCCAGTTTCCGTACTGAGCCTGATGTTCTTTGGTGTGGAACATCCCTTTGGCCTGTTTGGATCAGCTGTCCTGGCCAGACTTCCTCTCTTCTTGTGCACCTCCTCACTGGCAGCCCGTGGGAAACATAAGTCCATGATTTGGTGTAAGCACTACTTAGCAACAACCAAAACATGGGTTTGTTATCAACACTGTTGTCATACTGAATCCAAAACACAGCACTGTACCAGCTACTAAGAAGAAAACTGTCTATCGAAGCTGAAACCAGGACATCCACTGAGACAGACTTGCTGAAGTTGCTGTGCTGGTTGTAGCTCTGTGCCCTTCATGGAGAGCTGCCCGTTGCCTGTGCGTTTATTTGAAGTGGCAGAGAGGACCCAAGCAAGCCCAGCTCCTGGGCTTCTGCGGGATTTCAGGGAAGTGGTTGATGGCTTGGAGGTGGAGCATTTCTTCAGAGCTTACTGATTTGTGCTCTTGGGCTAGGAGCTTCATTTTACCTTTTTCTTCTGCCCCCAGCCTTGGTGAAGGGGCGTCAAGTAATTGCCTCCAGTTGTTTATTCACATGCTGGTGCCTCCCTGTCCCTGTCCAGTTTGCAGGCTGGTCCAAAAACAGCTTTGTAAATGGAGTTACTAAAACGTGCTACACAAGAGCAAGGCAGAAGGGGGAGGTATATTTTCTTTTTGTCTGGGAGTTGTTTAACTTTTACTGGAAGAACAGTCCTTTTCAAGGCAGCTTTACGCAGCATGGATTGAGCATTGTTTCCAGCATTGCTCCTATAGCAACAGGAGAGAGACAGTTCCTATGAACTTGGACTTACAGCTCTGGGAAATGAAATGTCATTTAATTTGTCTTTGACTGTGCTTGATATTTGATCTGACTCTAATAAAGTGTTTTTAGCTGTGGAGAGGAATATAACTCCTCAAAGCATTCAGTGATCACTTCAAAACACTTCTAGAGACAAGGATACTGGGGATATATAAGGACTCACGGTCAGAAGAGACTTCTTGGCCATTCCTGATGCTGCTATTAGTGAAGCAGATATTCCAAGGTGCAAGAGTCTTCCCGCACGAGTAGGCTGTGCTGGGTAGGAAGGGAGACTCCTGAAGATATCACTGGTATCTCTAGCTGCCATGATGAGGTGACAGCTGCTGTTGCCCTCTTCTGTGACTGTATGATGTGGCTGATGACACTTTTCTGTCAGTGTGCTAGGGCACTGCAAAGTGCATTGCCCCATTCCTGGGATTAGAGGTACATGCTCTGTTGCTGACGTGCTCAGAGGTTTTCTTTGCCATGACTGGCACCAGTCCTGAGCTAATCATAACGTGTCTGAAGCAGTAAGAACACTAACCTTAGTTTCCGTTGTCAAATCCCTTGTCAACTGCTTTTAATACATGGTCTTTGCAGAGCTGAAATTGAGGAGGGCCTGGGAGGGATCTGTGGGATTTCTCCAGAGAGTTTTGCTTAGCTTGTTTGCACCACAGAAAGTGAAAATAGGAGCAGCCTAGTCAAAGCAAAACAGGTTTTGTACCAAAGCTAAAGTTGGTGTGGGTTTTGGTGCACCTCTTGCTTTGTGCTGTCTGCAGTCAGGTGTCTCAGGCACAGGCAGGGCAGTGCTAACAAGTAGCTTGAAAACTTTGCATTTTGCAGCTTTTGTGTTCTGCACTGGTCTTCCAGAGGACAGAACAACTCAGCAGATGGAGGATGGACATTGAGATGTGAGGAGAGCAAATCCTTCTCTCTGCTGGGAGGGTCACTTGATCGATCTGCGCTCCCATTATAACCTGCTACCTTTTTTAATTTGTTGGGGTGCTTTAAGAAGGCAGAGCATCTTTCAGGCAGTGAGATTATAGAACACTGTGTCATTGAGGACCTGGAAATGCACCTTGTGGTGACACACTGCCTGCCTGCCCTCCCTTCCAAAACCTGCTGTATGTGTTTTTGACAGTGGGAGTTAAAGTTCTGTGATTTGTTCATCAGTTTGGTGAGGTGAAGATGACAGCCTGCCATGGGATATGCACCTGGTCCTGTGGGAAGGTAGAAAATCTACTGGGTTGTAGCTGGTCACCTTTTCACTGCAGAGATTAGTAGGGAACAAAACTGCAATGAGACTGAAGCCAAATTTTGAGTGACTGTGCACTAGCTACAATGCAGCGCATGTTCTTTTGTTAGTCTTTGCCTTCAGCTCTAACCACTGTGTAAAAACCCAGCTATTTGTAGAGAGTGAAAAAATTGTTATCGTTGCTGCATTATTTGGAGGCTGCTTTGAATTCATATACAGAATTGCCTGACTAGGCTTTGCAGAGCTTGGGAGGATTTTTATCCTCCCAGGACTTTTAGTGCTTGTTGACTTGGTCCTAGTACTGGCAGGGCTACAGGGAAGGGAGGTTTTTTGACCACTCCCTGAAAACACTGAGGACCCAGTGACTTTGTTTCTGAGAGCTGAGCTGAAAATGAATGTGATGAATAGGAAGATAATGAATAGGAAGGGATCAAGCAGAAAGCTGATTCTGCACAAACTGTTTTGTTTAGAAATGTGGTTTAATACTACTGGTAAGTTCTCTAGCATAGACAAAGCCCTGCTTAAAAAAGAAAAGGAAAAAAGAAAAAACCCCAAACAAAAAGAACCCCACAGTGCCCATGAACAGAGTTGGGAAAATAGAATTTAAAATGCCAATAGCAGGCTCCAGTGAAGAGTTTGTCTTGTCTGTTGGCTAACCCTGACCTATCTGAACTATTGCTCCTTGTTGTGTCAAACCCTCATTGCTATGACCTCTCTGCAAACACAGCTAGGCACTGATTTCTGGTGCTTCGAGTGAGAGAAAAGAGACAGTTATTGTTCCTCTCCTCAGTTCAATGACTAGTGAAGTGGTTCCTGTGTATAAATAGCGTAAAGTGCTTTGGAATCCTTCTGGATAAAGGAAGCCTTATGAAATACAAGAGGATGTTGTTTGATGCAGAAGGAGTTCCCCTTGGTCGCGCAGTGTGTGCTGGTCTCTGGCCTGCCTTCCAGCTGCTGGTGGGGACTGGGTGCTTGGAAGGACTGTTTGCTTCCCTGCTTATCCACTTCTGGGAGCAGGGGACATGGGCTTTCTGCTCTCAGGATGTGGCTGGCTGCGTGTTTTGTCAGGAGCAGAAAGGCCTATGAAGGGTTCTTTGTTTGCTGCGTAATGCAGTGGTGCTGGAGTACAGACACACAGTCCAAGGCACCCTCCATCGCTCTTTTCTGTCTCTCATGCTTTTTTCCTTAACGGTTGTAAAATTGGTCTTATGCCAAGGTCCCTTTTATCCTCAAGGATCCTAAAGTCAGGCATTGCCTTGCCCAGGTTTGGCTAACCCCCTCATAAAACACTTAATTCACAGGTATGTGGGTGGTGCTGAACATGTAAGTCCTTGTTGAGTTTGAAATTTATGCTTATTGTTATTTATGCTTCAGTAAGCCCCTCCCCTGGGGAGTAAACAGTCTTGAAAACATGAGCGGAAGGGCTGAGTGCTCTTCTGAGACAGCTCTTGTCTCAAAAAGCAGGCAGCTCCTCAGGTGCATTAGGTAGGCAGTTTCTCTCTGGATACCTGGCTCTCATGAAAATTAGCAGGAGTTAAGGGTCTGCATCTCTCTTGAGGGGTCTGTTCAAAACACAGCAGCTTGATGCAGAGTAGAAGAAAGGAGGGATTCGGTAAGCATCCCGAGAGGTGACAGTAGGACTATGATGTACCTGTTGCCTAGATCCAGAGAGTGTTGAGATGACATCCTCCCAAACTCTCAGAACAGGAACTTACCTTCTCTCACTTCTTCAGAAAAATGCTCTCTCAGTGAAGAGGTAAGGTCAAGCAGGGTCTGCTAAAGATGTAAGGGAGGAGGGGTTTTGACCAAAATCCATTCTGTTTGCCTGCCCCCACAAGTTTAAATGGCAGTTCCTTAGAAGGACCTTTGCCTTACTGGATGTCTGAGTTGTGTTTTGCATTCTCTTCAGCCCTAGAGGCACAATACTTTGACTTTGCAGCATGTTCTAACATGCTGAGATGGAAAGCAAAGTGATTAGCTCTGCATCCTGCGTCAGCTTTCTCTTCTGTAAGGCCAGAAGCATGGGAACAGTATGAAACGGATGGATAAATGGTAGGGCGTGAGGGCTGTTCCAGGAGAGTCTGTGCCCAGCCTCAGGAGGGCACTTCAGAACTGCTGCTTGCCTTGCAGGTGACTGCTGCCTGCACCTTCCCTCCTCGCCCCAGTTCCTCAGAAAGTTCCCTTGTCTGATCTTTAGTTAATGATTCCAGCAACTTTGGCTTGCTTCTCAATGGCTCAGGTGCTATGATTTTCACAGTTTCTCTCAAGAGATGTTTTTGTGGTCTAGAGGCTTCATAGTAGTGTGAATTAACAAGTTCCTGGCTCTTATTGACATCATTTTTCAGAGGGAAAATCAGCAGAGATAATCTAAGCTGATTGTAAATGAAGGTGTGTCACCCATACTGTGCTAGGTTAAGGCCTGCAGGAACCCATCCTTGAACATAATAGGAAGTTAAAATGGTTATGAATTATTAAATTTGATCTGCTAATAAAAAGGACCTATTTTATCTTCCCGTGTGGTTTTCAAATGCTTCATTATCACACGTGTGCAAGTCAAGAAGTATTACTGCTTCCATATTTTGATATGGGCAATATATAACAGCTTAAGCCTTAGGCTGTGGAGCAAGTTAGTGTCAGGGTATAGATCAAAGGATCATTAATTCAGTATCCAAACAGGCAGGCTTGGGGGGAAGAGTTGCTTTTCTCTTCCCCTCTCCATCCTGCTGCTTGCAGTGCCAATGGAAACAGACTGCAGGGAGAATCAAACCTGCCTGCTGTAGGTTGAAGGTGAGATGGATGAAGTTGTGACAGTACAAATGATTGCAGAAAGTTTGGAACCCTCTATTGTAGAAAAGCAGGGGAAAGAGGGCATACTAGAGGCCATTTTCCAGTACAGCTGCCTTATGCAAGCTGGCTGCCTCCACAGAAATGACAAGCCATAGGGTGACACACCAAGGTTAGCGGGATGGAGTGCTAGCGGGCCCTCAGCCTGTTGCTTTGCAATGTGCGGGGTACACTGGAGCACACTAGAAGTGTTATAGAGAGGAGCCAGGGGCTCCTGAGGTAGTAGGAACCAACACGGAAACACCAGTGAAATCCCTCAAAGGAATGAAGGTGTATTCCTCTAAAAAGGTGACATGTCCAACAGCCCAGGTGAAGTGTGTCTGCACCAATGCACTCAGTATGGGCAACAAACAGGAGGAGGTAGAAGCCACTGCGCTGCTAGAAAGCTATGACCTACTTGCCATTACTGGAAGTTGATGGGATGAATCCCATGACTGAAGCGTGGCTATTGATGGCAACAGGCTTTGAGAAGGAGAGGCAGTAAGGGTTGCCCTGTACCTCAAGAAATGGACAGAAGGTGAAATCTGGCTCTGAGGAATAGCTGTGAGCTGGTTGAAAGCCTGTGGGTAAGAACTAAAGTTGGAGGCTACGAAGGGGACCTGATCAAGGGGAGCCTGTTGGTGGGGCCTTCTTGCTCCAGCCACAGGAGGCACTGTGCTCACAGGCTCTGGTCCTGCTGGGGGACTTCTACCATCCCAGCGTCTGCTGGGAAAGTGGCATGGCAAGGTGTAGGGTGTCTGGGATTCTATGACAAGTGTAATAAGGTCCTAGAGAAATAACTTCTGTTAAGATTTAAGGCACCTTTCCGTGGCTTCTTGTTTATCTGAAGGAGATGCTCTGCATTTACACTGTGAGATTGAAGCCTTGCTCTAGGATGAATGGCAGTGATAGGTGAACTTGGGGGAGCTGTTTTCCATGCCATGCCATAGTGCTTGGGAATTGTGTCTTGATTGTACTTGGGCAGGGATAGAGGCTGAATAAAACAGTGATTTCCTAGCGCACTTTTGCTTTGCAGGGGCTCTGCTCTGGCTGGTACTCTATTATTTTGGGCAGGGGATGGATGTACACAATGAGTTCCGATACTGTCTGCCCACCACTTTCCTCTTCCTGGGCAGTTCCCACGGGAGAGCTAGGAACAATGATCACTTCAAGACATGAACACCAGCTAGGTCTTCACACTGCACAGAAGGGTCTTCTTCCTGAGTTTTTCTCATGGAGTTGCTTTCAGGCCTTTTGCACCAGAGTGAGCTGTCATTGTATGTACACAGCCTTGACAGGATGCAGCAGTAAATATAAACCTGTTCTGACAGCTTTCAACCAGCAGAGGATTTTCATATTCCCCACTACTGCAGTTTGGCTCTTTGCTTTTATGCAGTGCATGCTTTGCAGTTTAATCAAGTGCATTCACAAGGTGCATTCTGAAATCATGTGGTCTCTATTTAAAGGACTTGATGGCAAAGCATATAATAAAATATGGATTCCCTGAATAATTTTTGACATAGTTCATGATTCTCTGCGTCTCTTTTGTTTTCTTCTCCAGCTTTCTGCTTTCCTGAATCCAGCAGCAGACCAGAGCCAGCAAGAAGAGAGGAGGTGGAAGAAAGCATTTGAAGAGGACTGAACATTTGCACTGGTGCTGTAAGCTGCTTTGGTGGTAAAAGGTCAGTGGCAAGACTGTTGATCCATGTTGGCTCTCAGTTTGGGGTGGATAATGGCCACAGTGTAAACTTGAGCTTGTCACCTGCAGGTTTTAGAGTTCCTGCCCTGGGAAGGCTTTGCTTAAACGACTTTTAGTTGATTTCTGGGCTGGCGAGTTGATAAGCAGCTGGAGGCTCTTTCTGAGGATGTTCAGAGGGTTAAGTAAAGCTGTGATGGTAATATTTTCATCTTACAGAGAGGGAACTTGAGAGGTCATGCTTTCAAAGGCTGGAGTTTAGCCTTGCTGGAGAATGAGGTCTTGAGTCAGTTTGCTGAAGATCAGAGTTACTGGCCCACACATGCAGTGCACATACCAAGGGGAGGACATCTGCTTTGTTTGCTAATAGCTGCTACAGTTGTTGGTCCAGCTCAGACAGACTCCA
The DNA here is from genome assembly GCA_013396735.1 of Grallaria varia. Lineage (NCBI taxonomy): Eukaryota > Metazoa > Chordata > Aves > Passeriformes > Formicariidae > Grallaria > Grallaria varia. The sequence continues at coordinate 347,198 of VWZG01004016.1, forward strand.
GTGGAATATTTTCCTCCAGGTCAGCACCATGGCCAGTGGGTGCTTTAGGGGGCTATACTGGCTGTGGGCTGTACCCTTTGGGGTGCTATTTTTGTAGCAGCATAAGTGCAGTTAGATTTCCTGCAGCAAGTCTTTCTTGTGTGCACTGGCAAAGATGTTAGAAGTTCTCTAACTTCTGTCATAGGAGTTACCTATGAAGTACATGTCACTGATGTGTTGGATACCAATTTTCTTGCTATCACTCAAAAATCAATACTTAAAAATAATGATGCTTTTAATGGCCTGGGAGCTATTTAATTTGCTTTGGCATTGTTTCTCTCCCATCTGTCAGATGCTGCTTTAGGGCAGGTTGTGCAGAAAAAGCCTGCAGGCCTGGCTTTCTGTGCTGTTTAATTAAGTACTGTTACTGTGCAAGTTGAGGCAAATGGACCAAGCAACGTCTGCGGTGACTAAATGAATGTCTAGCCAGCAGGAGTGTGTGTGTGTGCACGTGTCATGTGCTTTCTGCACCGGAATGTGGGTGCGTGCCTGTATGTGCCTTTGCGCCTGCAAATGAAAATACAGTGGTGTGATGTGGGACATCCAGAGCAAGTCCTGCCATTGAAATTTTAGGTGGCTCAGCACAACAAAACAGCTGTTTGTGCAGTGCTTGTGTTCCCAGATGCTCAACATCCAGAACTGGAGCCAAACCGCTCAGTTTCTTGTGGTGTCCAATTTGTCCTAAGGGTTCATTCTCAGTCGGATGAGAGACCAAAAAAATCAGATGATGGAATGGTTTGACTTTTGAAGTGGTCCCAGTCTTGCCTGGCAGTCATACACTGTATGTTCCAATTTGCCAGGCACCTGGAGCCTGTCGTGCCTCACAGATGGCATTCCTTTGTCAGCAGGACTTCTTGGTGCAGATCCTTATAACATCACTGGATTTAGAGAAAGGTGAGGGCCCTGCACTGGGGAGGAAGAGCAGAGGCAAGAGTCAAAATGAGGGACTTACTCAAGTCCATGCACAAAGTGTATGTCAGAGTGGAAAGCTGAATTCAAGCTGTTCAACTCCCAGTTTCTTGAATTAATCTTCAAACTATTACCTCTCCCTTTCATCTGAAGGATCTCACACTGAGTTTGTCCTCCTAGCTTTTTGCATTTTGTTTTCCTTAGAGGCTTATTTCTCCTTGTCACTTACACTGCAGTGTGTGTGGGCATAGCAGGAACCTGTTGTAGATTCTGGGGAATTCACTTTTCACAGCCTGTATTAGCACAATTGCTTGCTTAAATTTAGCTTGCTGATGAAGCTACTGTCTGTCAGAGGACCAAGTGAACTTCATTATGGAAGTGCCTTTAGTCTTTTAACCACTTTTTCAGTTAGCAAAGTGCTTCCCATTATGATGCTCATGTTTAATTAATGTTTTTATGTGTTTGTAAATACACCCCTGTGTCAGAGCTTGCCATTTTCTGTTCCTCAGAGTGCTCATTCATAATTACCGATGTGATTCAGAGTAGATCTTTGCCTCAGTGTTTTAAAATAGAACGTGTTAATTACTGTTACTGCTTTTTGTCTAATTTCAAGAGTGAGTCATATAACTTCTGAGGGTCTGTTATAAAGATGACTGAAGACAAGAGACCCTGGTTATGTCAGTGAATTCAGGATGAGGCCCCCCCATATTTGTCCCGGTACTGTGGCTCTGTGCTTTTTGGGACCATGAGAGTCAGAGCCTATAGTCACCATAAGCCTGGGGGGCAGATTGTGGCTCCCCTCTCCAATGCCTGGGCTCTATGGGAAAGGTATTTCCCTGTAGTTTCCTGCCCTCACTTGCTTTTCCTGAAGACCAGGATAGCTCCCAAAGCCCGACCCTGTCTTTGTAGGTGATGGGAGGCAGCAGGCAGGCACTCTGTGTGAGGCAAGGAGCACAAACACATGACATCCAAAAAGAGGGTCTAGAGAGAGCTGTTCCCTGAATAGCTGCCTGGGTGAGTCATTAAGCATGCAGAGGCAGCCAGCGCCAGCAGCTCTGCCCCTGGCTAGGAAGGATAGATCATACAGGAGACAGCCCTGATTGGTTTCTGATTCATGGCCTGCCATCCCTGGTGAATCAGCCTGCTTTATAAACCTGCAGCTGTTCCCTGCCAGCTTTCTGGAAACAGGCAGATCCTCTGCCAGCAGCAAAGCCAGGCTGCCTGAAAGGTCCGTATGCAGCTCTGGGTGGACCAGGACCTGCAGTCTTGGGGGGATTTCAGACTGTCATCTGAGTGCGGGTGCAGTTTTAGCCACATGTCTGCCCAGTCCTCACCAAAAAAAAGATGCAGTTGTAACTGGGATTTCTGTACTCTTGGGTCAGAAGGAAGGACAAGTTAGTATCCTTTGCTGGGGCCCAGCATCTGCTCTATGGCAATATGTGGAAATACCTGTATTCACTTTCTTTTTTCGTGGGGGACACTCTGAGGGGAAGGAAGGTAGGTTCCTAAAATGCTCGGGAGCAAGAGGGTAACTGGGCCAAGGAGCCAGCCCAAGAACATTAAGCCTTGTTACTGTCCCTGGATGTCACTGATAGGAGCCAGGGTCTGTGTCTGCAAACCATACGCATGTTCCTCTGTACGTTAGAAGGGGTAGTCAAAAGACCTGTTACTAGAGGGCATCTCTCAGGTCTGGGCCGAGGTACATGTTTGGGGTTGTGTAGGCATGTGTGGCTGTGGGAGCCTGCCTTGCTGCTGCCATTCTTGTTCTATGGCTAAGTGAAGCCTCTGGGAACTGTAAATCTGTCACCTTCCACGAACGTTGTGTTCACGGGGCGTCTTCGCATTGAGAATTTGCAAGTCTGTTCAGTGTGTGCAGTACTGGCAACATCCATTCCTTCCCACTGCCCGGGGCCCTTTTGAGCTGCAACATGGTAATTAATCTGAGCATTGCTGGAGGTTCTGATCTCTTCTGAAGATAAGTCTGAAGAGTTGTTCTCCTTCATCTGTGCCACCATCTCAGAGCTGCTCCCTTTGCTGGTGAAATAGCCTTCTGCTGCCAGTTGCTGTTGCCAGATGCGATTACAGAAAAAAATGTTTTGTTGTGAAATGGTGTTTGGGGACAGGTATGGGTGGGACTGCTGGCATGTTCTCACCCTTGCCTTCCCTGTTAGATTCATTTATTAGTTTCTGAAGTACAGGCCTGGCTGGGGTTTAGGAGTGGGCTGGATGAAGCAAAAGGAAATGATCTGCAAATAAAATACAATGATGCTGCAGAATGGGCAGCTGCTGTTCCCAGCCCAGATTCATTTGGCTGTAAAGCCACAGCTTAGCTGTGTGCTGGCAGAGATAATGCTGATAATCACCTGATGTGTGGCCTGGCTGTGGAACCCATTGCTTGCTTTCTTTGCTGTCAGGTGTTTTGCCAAGGTAGATCAGTGTCTGTACTGCATGGCTGGGTTGCAGCTGCAGCGGGACCCTGGAGGGAACTTACATCACTTGTGGTGAGAAGTTTTGTAATCTAAGGAAGCATGAACTCCATGCCTCTGGAAGAATGGAGAGGCTGTTTGCCTGCCCGCTTCCAGGGAAGTTGCTAGTTTAGGAAAACATTCTGTTCTGATACGGGTGCACAATGTTTGCATCATTCCTTGCTGGCTGCTGGGGTAGGAAAGGGAGAATTTTTTATTTGGATGCAGCTGGTGTGGATTTGGTTGCACTTTTGCATCCTGCCTCACACAGGTGACGCCAGCAGTGGTACTCCAGACAGTGCCTTTGTCTTGTTTGCCTGGTCAGGCAGTGGTGAGAATATTATTTTTTTTTTTTGAGAGTTTCAGACTTTCTGAGGTCTAAACAACAGGCAGTGAAGTGACATGGAGCTGCGCTTCTGAGAAACCTGCTCAAGAGCAGGAAATCAGTAGCGCTGGGACTGACTTACAACAAATGCCTGTTTGTTATGTATCTGCAGGGGCGTTTTACACTCTCAGATCCACTGAAGCCCGTGGTTGTATTTCTTCCTCTTAGCTGGGGCAGCTGCCCTGGAAAACAGCATACCAGTGAGAAGGGCCATGAGAAATAAGCAGTGAAGAATTAATTACTCCAACATACTGCTGGTGTTCAAAAAGGATAGGACATTTGAATTTATAACAAGTACATTCCCAGTTACTGTTGTAAAGGTTAAAAATAGCCCAAACTTACAGAAGGATCTATTTAAGACAGTTGTAACTAATACCACTAAGAAAATAATATTCTTTGGAGACAGATTATTCCATAAATATCAAAGACAGAGGTTTCTGTTGCTGCCTTCAGAACAGCAGTTACAGACTGTAGTCAGGAGCCAGATCAGATTTTCTGGAGAACAGGTCTGGGATTTCATTTATTTCAGTTCAAACAGGTAGAAGTGGACATGACCTCTACTGAAGTTTCCACAGTTGATCACTGTCTGTGGTTTTGGCTTGACCAGTCAGACAGTGGTAGGTCTGATCATTCCACTGCAAGTATCAGTCTAAAGAAAAGTGACTCTCCAGAAGTGGCAGTGGGATGGGGAGAGGAGGATGAAGGCAGTACAGGAAGACCACGTGGTGATACCATCTGCCTCACTTTCACACTGGAAAGTCTCGGATGTGTAGGTCTCTCAGATGAATAGAAGAGCTCTTTAAACAAGCACTGTCCTGCATGTCCCTGAAGTCTGTTGCTCATTGGCTTTCTTTAGCAGAAGATTGGAACTGTTAGTTCTTGCAGGAGAAGAGTAGTAACAGTGGCCTTTTGGGAGAAGTGGTGTGATGAATGACTGACTCAAGATCTTCTGGTTTTTTTGTTTGTTTTTTTTTTTTTTAATTCCCCCCACCCCCCACCCCAGGAACTTTCTGAGCCGGAAAGATGCGCGAGTATACAGAAAAGAAGGAAACATGTGGAACCATCTGTCTGAAGTACCTGCTCTTCATCTTCAACTTCTTTTTCTGGGTAAGAAACTTCAGTCTCTTTCAGAGGCACTGAGATGGCACCGCAGTTTTGGTGTTAGGAGCACAGAAATCTTGGGTTTTATGTCTTTGTCAAGAAGTGCTGATGTCAGTAGGCTTTTGTCCTGTGGGGTGAAATCGCATCACTTGGGCTTGCCTGCCCAGGCTGCGGGAAATTGTGGTTTCACACTGTCTGTGGTTGTGTCTAGGTTATGATATCTACATAGAAAATTACAGAGAGCCTGAAAATAAGCTGTGTTTTTTCACCTGGTTTACTTTTTCTGGGATTCTTAGGGCTCCAACTGTCTTGTTGGAGCCTCCTCTCACAATGGCAGAGGGAGTTCTGACAGTGAAGTGGGACAGCTGGAGTGTGGATAACACTTCTTTCAGCTGGTCCACACTAGAGCTTCCCGGAGTCATGCTTTCCACTGGAAAAGTTACTGTAGCCAAAGGGTTGTGTTTTAATTTGGGCTGCCTTGGATATTAAACTGGATGCCTTGAAGCTCAGCCCTTCTGAGTGCACCGGGGCCTGCTGCCATTCCCAGTGAGACCTATGGGAGTTCGTCCTTCCATGCAGACCATCGTCGGCTCAGCTTATGGAGCTGAGGCATGTCCTGGTGTCCCTGTCGAGTTGTTCTGGGAGGTGAGGAAGTTCATGCATCAGATGCCCTTTATTTGCTTGCTTCTCTCCCTACTCAGCTGGCTGGCGGGGCCGTGATGGCAGTGGGCACCTGGACCCTCGCTGAGAAGAGCGACTACATCAGCCTGCTCTCCTCCAGCACATATTCTGCAACTGCTTATATTCTGGTGGTGGCTGGGGTGGTGGTCATGGTTACTGGCATCCTTGGTTGCTGTGCCACCTTCAAAGAGCGACGGAATCTGCTAAGAGTGGTAAGTTTTGTTTGGTTGTTTTGTTTGTGGGAACATCCTGGTTGTGTTGTGCACCCACCTTATTTGTGCTAGACCAAACACCACTGAGGCCTCCAGCTCCTGACAGCATTGATGTCCTTGACCCAGGGGAGAGGTTTTACTGCAGAGCCTTGCCTTTCATCCACACAAAGAATGTGCTGTATGGTTGAAAAGTACAAAGTATAGTCATAAAACCTGTGCTTTGTGTAAGAATGTCTATTTGAAACTATTCAAAATCTTGTGGCTTTTGTCTCCCTTCTTTCCTGCCCATCCTATATTCTCTTTTGGAAAATGGAAAGAGAGAGGAAAATATGAGAGACCTATAACAAAACTAGCTTTAAATGACAGGTTCAAGCCAGATTAACGCACTTCTTCACTTGGTTGTCAAAAATCAGAATGTTGCCAATATTTTCTTTAGTTGCAAAAAAATTATTACAGTTTTGCTTCCACAAAAAAAAAAAAAGGCAAGCCATACTGTTTTGATAATCTGCTGCTTCTTTTACACCTTTCTCTGTGTTACTTCCTGAGCTTGCTGCTCACCCACCTACACTGAAGTTTTTGATCAGCCTCTGAGGTTATTTTGCTCCCTCCCTCTCAAATCTTCCCTTCAGTCTGGAGTGCAGCAGCAGCCTGTGTTAGTGTCTGGGATACAGTGGTGAGAGCAGTGACGAAATAACATTCGGTGGCTCTTTGCTTTCACAGGTGTAGAAAAAGATACTTCAGCAACTCTTCATCAGCTCCTTCCTTTGCAATTCCTTGTTCACCTGACTGTGCCATTTTCCCCCTTTTTATTTTTGGATAGAGGAGCAGAAATAGGAGTTGTGAGAAAGCCTGATGCTTGTACCACTGCTGTGAAGACCTGATAATCCCTGTGAGAGGCAGAGCAGGGCCAGGTGGGGAGAATAACATGTAGAGGGGGACACAGTGAAATGCTGATGCTTGTTCATTAGCGTTCTGGTCTGTAGCAGACCGTTTTTGCATTGCTTCACTTGCTCTCCATGCCAGAGAGATCTCCCTTTGTCTTTTTCCCTCAGCCAGAAGCTACCTATGAAAATATGAAAATCCAGTGGGGTTTTCATTGTTATTCTGCCATACAAAACTAATAATTGTCTCTTGGGAATAACAAGTCACTCTGGCTCCTTACACCATGGGTCCTTTCAGAGTGGCAGGTTGTGACAGGCCTATTGTCTCTTCTTGCTTGTGCTCTGCTTTGATTGCTGTGAGTAATCTGAGATAGGGCTGTGCTTGCCAGGGCTGAGTGAGCCTGACTGGGGGCCAGCTCTGAGCTCAGACAGTAATCCTGACAGCTTCATAGTCACCCCAAGGTCTGTGCCAGCCGGTCCCAATTTCTCTCTGTACGAGAGACCCCTGTATATATGGGAGGGATCTGTATAAGCGGCACTCTCTGCTTTCCCCAGTGCCTTCTTGGTGCTTTTAAAAAATGATTTTTTGACAGCTTTGGTTGCTGTTTGTAAAATGTATATCTGGGTTTTAGTTTGTTTTTCTGTTGAAGGCTTGAGAAGCTGAATTTTTTGGCCACCTTCTATGTAACTGTGGACCCACTTTAAGGCTTTTCATAGTATTTCATTGATGATCACTCACAGCAGCTGTGTTACCTTTTTATATGTCATTGCTTATTTGCCTTTGTTAACTAAGTGCTGTGCTGAGGCTTGGGCAGCAGATGTGGAGTTTCTCTGGCTCCATGAGCAGGCACAGCAGTGGAACTGCAGCCTGACTGGCTGTGATGCTGCAGTCCAGCTCTTCACAAGCACACAGACCACTGCTATGTCATACATCAGTCAAGATGCAAGCAGGAGCCCTCCCTACTGAAGTGAGGTTGCTGATGTAGGAGTATAGTTGTTATATATCTTTTCTTCAGGTAGTGGAAAGATGCCTCCAGATAATTATTTGGATTGTTGGTGGGTTGAACCAGTTTTTGGGTTATTCAGAGAAGACACGCTAACGCTTGGTACTTCACTCAGACACTTGAAGCTGGATTTGGACCCTGTAGATCTCAAGGAGACAGCAGATAGCCCTGACTGTCTTGGAGCCAGAGTAAGAGTAAATTTTCTCCAGAACCCACCCAGGTCCACGCATGTGTATGCTACAAGCCTTTGGGTGATCACACATTTCTGACTTGGGAAGTAAATAGGGCATGTCCCTACAGTTCCATGCCAGAGCTGGCCTGCTCCTCCCATAGCAGACCTCTAAGAAAGCCCTGCAGCTATGGGTGAATAGCAGTGAGAGCAGTCCTGTGCTCTGCCTGTGTCCATAGTGAAAGCTGCTGCTCCCCTATATCAGCATGATTCTTGGAAGTGGCCTTCAGGGAACAAGTGAGACTGAGATAAGGATAATGGTGGAGTGTATCAGCAGACACGTTGAACTCACAGGTGGTAGATGCACTAACCTCCCTCACAAGGTTTTACAAGGGCCTTGTGACTCAATTTTTTTTAAGGTCTGCTGGATATATGTTTGTTTCAATCCACCCTAAGCCAGCACAACAAGCAGTGCTTGCGGTGACGTGACTTCACCTGAATGCCTCTGACATTACACAGAGCAGGGAGAAATAAATAAGCTTTCCTGCTCATTGGTTGTTCTCAGCATCCTGCCATCTCCTGCCCCCTCCTCAGCAGAGAGATGATGTCAGAGCAGTTAAGGCATAACTAGGTCCCAACAAAAGAGAGCCAGCCTTGTTTCAGGGCATGCCAACCCTTTCTTGCCTCCTTTCAACCTTCTGAGAGTGTTGGGACCAGCATTTAGCTATCCTGCAGCTCCACTGGGTGACTCATTCCCCTGGTATGAATGGATACCTTGTATAGGCTGCAGAGATGGTCAGAAATCTGCCACGGGGGAGAGTGTGGGGCTGGGGAGTGAAAGGCTGAGATTGTGTGCTCAGATTAAATCAGGGTCTGCAGATAAAATCCAGCTGTCTGTCCTTTACAGCTGCTGAATCCCAACGGGGTGAAAGAGGAAGCCTGAGTGTTTGTGTCAGTTTACTCCTGCAAAAGGGCCTTGGAAATACCTAGAGAAAAGAGTGCACAGTTGGAGTGTAAACCTCGTGCAATTGAAGGCATCTTTGCTGTGTCCAGGTCTTCACTGTCCTTTGTGAAGAGAGAGGTGGTTATGAGGTCTAGTTACATTTGAAGAGAGCTGTTTGCTTTGTGTCTTGGGAACACACCTTTCTTAAGTTTGAGGCAAAACAGAAAATAGGAGATAATTTACTTGTTCTGTTCTGGGGAGGCCAGCTCTTATAGGGATTTACCATGAGGTTCTTGTTACAGCTGGAACTAGTGTCTGTTCAACATAATCTACAGAAAGATGAATTTAATAGCAGTCATAGAACAGCCTCAGTCTGTAAAGAGACTGTTCATTGCTGACCAGAGGCAAGGCAGGGGCACTTTAAGACTGGTTTTCCCTGAAAATCTCTCTTTGACACTAACGAGGTAGTGGCCACATCACCCTGTGTCTTCAGGCCTGCTTAGTCCTTTTAATCTAGTACACATACTTCTCATGAGTGTGGCTTTCCTGCCGAACAGTTTTCTGTCCTGTCCATATGATTCTCCTTCTGGTAAGCAGGGCACATCCCTTTCCATGTCACTGCCATTAAGCCCTTTTAAGAAATATGTTCTCCTTTTGGTCTTCTAAGAGTTCTTCCCACTCAGGTTTTGAGATCCTGAGCTTTTCCCTCTAGATCCCAGTTCAGCAGAACACATAGTCACAGTCCTGAATGTGAAGCAGTGCTAAAGTTCATCTGCTTCAATAGTGCCCCTCAGCCTGTGGTTGAGCCCCACAGGAATCGCTGGGAACATAAATCTATGGTTTATGCTTAGCTGGTCTGCTGTGTTCTTGGTGAAATGAGCCTTTTATGGCTCTATCGAATCATCATCATAACATACATTGCACTGTAGTAACTTGGTGAAATGCCCTAAACAATATCAAAACAAGCAAAATTTTCTTTTTCTTTTCTTTTTATTTTTTTTTGTATTGATGTCAGAATCAGATGTTTTCTATGATACTGAGTTATCCACAGGTCATCCAGCAAACACTTTCTTTTGTATAGTGATCTTATCTCAGCTGCTTGCACTTTCCCAGTTTCTGTATCCCTCTGGCTCTGTGAGTTAAACTCACACTTGCTGCTGCTTGTCTTCAAGTATCCTGTGGTTTGGTGGTTTTTTTAACCAGTGGGATTGTTCCTTTCCTACCCTGTCGAGGTCTTAATCCTAGCCCCTGCCTTGGAACACTGCTGAGGAAAGGATCGATGAAGACAGAGTCAGGCATTTTACCAGCTAGTGAAAAGCTGGCTCACACAGCACCTCCTTACGTTCTGTTCTAATGCTCTGCTTTTCCCGTTGTTTTACAGTACTTCATATTGTTGCTGTGCATCTTCCTCCTGGAGATCATTGCTGGAATCCTGGCTTATATCTACTACCAGCAGGTGAGAGGACACTAATCCTTAGAGACTCAAATGAGGGAGGGAAAACAGGTCATTATCATCCCACTTCTCCAGCCAAAATTGACCTTGGAGGCTTGGGACCTAGGTCTGGTTGTGGTTTGCCCTTTCACATATCTGTGCTCACTCCCCTCCCCATACAGAAGACTGGATTATTTACTGGTTTTGACACAGTGACGGTTACTCTAAGGAGGCCTACTGTCCTCAGCCTGGCCGCTCAGCTCCTTCCTGTGGTGCACCTTTGTGTGCTGTTTTTCTGCAGACCCTTGTAGAAGACAATTTTTGAGGCTGTGGGATCCTCTAACTCTCCTGACCAGTCAAGGCATAGTGCAAGCAACTGAAATGTTCAGGATGTAGGAACAGTTCCTGCTGCATCCAAGCAAGCTATCTGCCATGCTTTGAACTGGCAAAAAGAATTGTCCAGCTGAGAGATCGTTTCAGGTCAAGAAGTTTTTGAGTGCTTTACTTAACCAGCCCAGCTGAGGTGCTGGAGAAAGAGCACAGGCTCCCAACAGCTGCAGGTCTAGCCTGGCACTTTTTGTAGTTGCTGAGAACAGAGGCTGAAGTAATCTTTTTGTTTTCAAAGGCAGTTTAACCACCAAGGCACAAACAGCCTATGAAGTTGCTCTCATGTCTAGAAATTGATTGGAAATGGCAAATTAGGATTGTTACCCAGTGGCTGTCTGTAAAGCAGCTGAACTTCCCATCTTGTTGACTTCACTGCCAGGATTCCTTGCCATTCCTTTTTCTCTTGGGCCTTCTGTGCTTTGCCTTACTAAGATGGGCAGTGGTGGTTTGCAAGGAGCCAAAGAACTGTGTTGGCTCCTGCCAGGAGGGATCTGGGATATGAGCGTGCATATTTAACAGGAAAAGATCAATCCTGGCAGGCATGGCAGGAAGCCAGCATCTGTCCATCCATCTGTGGAAGGCATGAGGTTCATATGTGACAGTGGATGAAGAGGAGCTGATCTCTAGGTTGAAATAAGGGATAGCATGTTTGGAACTGTACCCTTGAGTGCTTTAGATCGCTTGAGTGTGTCTTTGATCAATAACTGCACTTGCCCTTGCCCTCTAGCTGATAAATTCCCTTCTCTCTTGGCTGCAGGCTGCTTGCTTTGTTTGCCACTGTTTTTATTTCAGTCCTTGCTTTGGTGTCTAAGGCTTGCATGTGTCTGTCTAAACTGGTTCTTTTGTTATCTCTGTTCCATGCTGCAGTTCTTCCCCGTGAGCCTGCAGGTAACCGCTTTTCTCCCAAGTAATAATTCTGCTAATGGATTCTCCCCTTTATTTGCCTCTGCCTTCCAGTTACTGAACCTTTTCCTTTCTTTCTATTACGCTATTATGCATTTCCATAGAGATTCCCAGCCCAGGATCTCAAAGCATTTTGCAAATATTAATGGATGAGGCCTCATATCATCTCTGTGAGATAGGTGTTATCCCCATCGGACACATGGGGTTGGAAAAAACAGTGTTTCAACAGGAGAATAAACTCCAGACTGTATTTTGCACAGTTCAGCACAAACAGATGTTTGACCTCTCATTTACTCCTTATTGTGTAGAATAAAAGGTACGTAGAGAGGCTACTCACCTGTTTCATTCATTGACCCTATCTAAAATGCATGTTGACATTGTTTATTGGTATAGGAAACTTGGAATTTCAAAGGGTTGGTCTAAAGCAGTGTTGCTGCACGCCAAAAAAAGAGACACAGCCAGGATGATAAAAAAAGATCCAGCTCTTCGGCACTTCTTGGCTGACATCAGGATGGGTGAGAAGAATTCAGCTAGATTAAAAGAGTCTCCACAGAAATAAATGTTTGAATCCAATCACCTGGACATGCTAGTGGTTTATGATGATGCTTTCAGAAATTCTGCCCTTGCAAAATCAGACTTAATCTCTCTATGATCAAGAAAGGCCTTGCAGTGCTTACGCAATCACACGCTTAATTCTCTCCTGCGTCATCCTTTTTGAAGCTGATACAAGAGGTATTCAAACTATATGGCTTCAGTCCAGCATGCCAAAAACTCTGATTTCTTCCTGCTCCTAGACAGTGACTTGGATTCTAGTATTTTGTCAAAGGCCTTAGAGGGAGAAGACTCCACATGGTCTCACAGCCGTATCATATTTAAGCAGGCATAGTCTCTTTTGTCTTGGCAATCTTACTTATTCAAGGTGAAAAACCATATGGGGATGTGCAACATGGGTTGAAATTTGATCTCGAAACAGATATTCCAGTTACTAAAATGGAGGCATGATCTGTAATCATTTGGAAATAAGCCTCCGAGGATTATCTTGAAGGAAGCTATAGTTTCCACTGGGCTCTCTGCTCTTCTCTTGGAAACATGCAGAGCTCTGGATCACTCCAAGGAATGAGTTTGCCTAGTGATTTTATGCCACTTGTCTCTTCCATTCAGCTGAGCATGGAGCTGAAGCAAAATCTGAAGAACACCATGACCCAGAAGTACCGGAAGGAGGGAGAAGAAAGTGTTACCAGTGCAGTAGACAAACTGCAGCAGGAGGTACGTATTTCTGCAGGCAAAGAACATTGATGCAATGCAGGGCTTAAAATCAAGCACACAGAAGGCATCTCTTGACATCCAGCTTCCAGGTATTTCTTCTGTATGCTGAGTGCATGTTCTACTTGTCCTGATTCAAGAAAAGTTGGGTGTGGTGCATGGCCTGAGCCATGCAACTGGCAGAATTGCATGGTGTGATCACTGAATTGCAGTAGCACTGGGGAAACAACATCTGAACTCCAGTGAACTGGAGCTGCCAAGTCACTCTGACAGCTGTTTCTACTTCCCAGTTCAAAGCTTTGGAGAAATTACGGACATTTTTCATTAAACTTCTCAGCACCCTAGAGAGCAAGATGTAATGAAATAAGAGCTCTCCTGCTGCTGTTGCTTGCTGTGTCTGGCTGGAGGTTCAGGTTAGGGCTGCTACAGTTCTGACAGGTTTTCCCGCAGAAGGGACCCTTGTGCATAGGCTCTTTCAAAGCACAGGGCCTGCTATACTAATACTGCCTTAGCAGGTGTATTTGTGACAGTAAATGGCAATTAAACTTAGCCTGTTGCCATCATTAACACTCTCCAGTGATTAAGAGCTGAGGCAGCTGCAGGTGCACTCTGGTTACAGTTCATCCCAGCAGTAACCAGAAGTCACAGCTGCTGAAGGATGGCTGCTGTGGGGGGCTCTTACCACACTAATAATTATAGTAGCCTAAAAAAATGAAACCCATGAGAGAGCTGGAGTCTCTGCAAAGGAGGGTGATGTCCAGGGCTTGATGTGAGTGGCTGGAGGGAAAAGGAGGTTGCAGTGTTTGAAGGCTCAGCCTTTATTCTCTCTGTGTACAGTTCAAGTGCTGTGGGAGCAATAACTACACGGATTGGGCTGACAGCCTGTGGATCAAATCTCCAGAGGCCAGTGGGCGGAAAGTCCCAGACAGCTGCTGTAAGACAATAACTGACCTGTGTGGCCGAAGAGACCATCCTTCCAACATCTACAAGGAGGTAAGGAGCAAAAGAGCTTCAGAGCCACCTGTCGCAAAGTATGTAGAGGAGGTGGGCAGGGAGTAAAGGTGTTTGGTTATTGCTGCAAACTATCAGTAGGCTTCAAAGTCAGTAGTGCTTCTTAGAAAGCAGAATTAATTTCTTTAGTTGAGCATTCAGCCATCTAGGCTATTATTTTGTACGTAGGTTGAGAGAAAAATAAGAAATTGTATTTGTTATCACTGAGCACGTTAATAATGGGGGAAGTGGCAGAGGTTGTTGGTTCTGGCAAGAGAGTTTGGGATGTGAGTCCCAGATTTGACACAGCTTCCTGTGGTTGGAATTACACACTGAGGTACAAATGGAGATATTTTTGGTCCTGGACTAAGATGGGATTTGATCTATAGCATACCAGGAAGAAAAGAGGGCCCTGTAGCAGACAAATCAGGGCATTTCCAGTCAGCTGTGGTTTGTCCTGAAAAGAAGCTGGGATCAAAATGTAGAGGCTTGCCTTGAAGCAAATTGAATCCCAGACTAGCTGAGTAAGTAAGCAGGTAGCTCTCAGACCATTGGTTCATCCAGTTTCCATAAGGCTGATGAAAATTCCTGCATTTTTTTTTGGCGCCTTCCAGTCCTGTCACCTGGCTTTAGCTTGCTCACTGTGATGCTCTCTCTGGGATGACATAAACCTTTTCCTCATCAGAGGAGCCAGCACATTGGCTGTCTTTATCTGCCTGGGGAGCAGTAAGTGGAGCTTTTTCCTTGTTCCTGTCCCCCTGGCAATTAAGGAGGGCTGTTGGTCAAGAGGTGGCCCCTTCAGAGCAGGTATTTCTTTCTCACAGTCTTTGAGCAGGACTTGGAAGAGAAGTGTGAATAACATCTGCATTAAGCCAAGAAACTCAAACAGCTCAAAGGAAACCAACGATTTATTTTTGTGGAATGAATAGGGGGATGAAGCCCAGTCTTTCTGACCTGCCAAAGCCCTTCATATGCCCAGCTGCTTGGCTGGGTTTTGCACTTCAGGAAGAAGGCTTTCCCATAAGGTTTGTGCCTCTCAGGCAAGACCCAGTGAGGAAGTGCAAGAAGTGCCCATGAGCTGATGAGGTGTTTCTGAGGATGGAAACGCACAACCATTTGAGGGGCAGGGCTGGCAGTTCCCATCCTCTCTTTGTGCTGGGTGAAGCTGGAGGGAGCTGCCCAGCTACATTAAGAGAGGCCCTGTAGGCTGCTGGATGATTTGGGCTAACTGTAGAGGAGAGCAAGCTGAACGGGCAGGTTTGGATCCACAGTCAGATGCTGCATATGAGGTCTTAAGAGTTCACAGAGTACTTAAGTGGCTTTGGGGAAGGAAAACCTGGAAAAGGGAACAGGAGTCAACTGCTTCATATCAGGACAGCTGGGTCTGACTGCAGAATCTAAATGGTGACGTGGGAAAAGTGAGGCCTTTGCTAACTGGAGGGCTGTGTGCTCACGCCTTCCTTCTGCCTGCACATGTGTAGGTGTCTGTGTTCACTGGCAACTCCTGGGGCAGAAGGGCCCCCAGCATCCTTGGGGCACTGCTGTAGCCTATGCAATGTAACCTGATGTTACCAGGGAAAACCTGCCTCAAGAGTTAAACGGTTTAATTATTTAAAGGAATAAAAAACCCAAACAAAGCAACAGAGAATGTTCTTACTGACTTAATTTTGCCTTCTGACAATAAAAACTTGGGCCTGAAACAGGGAGGGAAAGGTCATGCTGCCAGCCAAGGATGCAGTTGAAAGACAGAGGCAGCCAGAGCTGGCTTTCCAGGTTCACACTGAAACTCATTGCTGTCATAAAGAGCAGTGGGAAGGATTTACTCTTAAAAGGTTCTTGATGTGTTAGAGTTCTTGTACTGCATCCACTCAGCAGGGTTTCCTTGGCCTTCTGGCTTGACAGGAGTAAATATCCTCTCTAGAGATGTGCAAGGCAGTGAGCAAGGGAATGTTTCTCTACAGATCTGAGAAGAATGGCACACTCTCTGTGTGATGTGGCAGGTTCTTGTGCATTTCTTAGGCCTAGCCAGCAGCCACCTCAGTGGCTCTTGAGCCGGTTGGTCCAGAGCAGTACAAAACATGATGCAGTTCACATCATCTTCATCGCTGTTCCAGTGATACTGGGGTAGGAGGTTGCTCACAGACACCACTTTCTATAACGCTGTTTTCAAGGGTCACAGCCATTGGATTCAAGTAAACAAGAGGTTAAAATGAAGCTGACTTTCCATGTCCTTCTTTTCACCCTGCAGAGTGGTTGCATCACCAAGCTGGAAAACTTCATTCAAGAGCATCTGAAAATTATTGGGGCAGTGGGGATCAGCATTGCTTGTGTACAGGTAAAAGGGCTGAGTGGAGTTTTGGGGATGCTGGCAGAAGTTAAAGGAACTCCTGAGCTGAAGGATGGAAAATAACCGAGTGTTGTATTGCTCTTCCCTGCCTGGCAAGGATAAGTTGCCAGGTAGTTCGGGAATCCGAGGATTCACCAGCTCCAAAGCAAAAGCCTCTTTTGCCAGCGTGGTGAATTCCCTGCAGGAGACGGTGTGTGTCCAGCGGGGTCAGGGGGACAGCCTTGCTCCAGGGCCATGGGCCGGGCCGGCGGCTCGGCAGCCCGAGGGAGCCCTCGTGTGGCCATGTGCCGTCACTGCCCGCCCGGCTGTGGAGCCGCTCCATAGGAGGGACCCTCCTACCCCGCATCCTCAGCATCGTCTTAAATCATCCAGAATTTATCCCTCAGCTGTGTGTCATATCGAATAACGGCCCTATTGGTCTGCCATTACTTTGGCGAGGGGGATGAATGAAGGGGTAAGATATGGATGCCCCCCCACTCCCCTTTTAGAGGGGAGAGCACAGGGTATTATTTTTTTTTCCTGATGCAGATGTGTTTGGGAGTTCCTCATCTTCCACTTTGTTCTGGCAAACAGCCAGATTACACTTCAGGAAGCTGCTGGTGGTTAATTACAAGGATTAGCACAGATTATGTTCTCTCCTGCTGCTTATTGCAAGCTGGAGTGTGGTATCCCCAGGCAGGCGCTGGCTGCCACTCCAGCCTGGGTCCAGACTGTTAGTTTGCAAGTTGCTGCCTCCACTGCATCATTCAATTTTTTTCATGTATTTCTCTCTTCTCTTTACACTCTGTAGATCTTTGGAATGATTTTCACCTGCTGCTTGTACAAGAGTTTAAAGTCAGAACCATATTAAGAGCTGTGGGAACTCTGTTGCTCCCCTTCTGCCACTTCCCTTAGCACCTGCCAACCTGACCACTCTCCACCACCACAACCAAAGTGTCTGTAACCTGAAGACTTGGCTCTATAATTAAATGCCTTTAGAACCATGCACCGCCTTACCTGCTCCTCTGAGGGAAAGTCACCCTCCTTGTTGTGTACAAGGCAGCCAGGAGCTCAGCAGGTCCTCTTCCATGTCAAGAAACAAAAGAGCTGTGGATCTTCTGCTAGAAGCTTTAGCGAAACAGTGCCTTGACAGAATTATGAAGCAAGTTTTATCCGAGGCCATTGGTCTTGAAGCTTTTCCTGAGCCAACATGAAGATATCAGGATGCTGTACAAGAGTCACGGTTTGCTTTCGGAGATGTCGCTCAGCAGCACTGGGCATTGACTGTGAGGACAGATGATGGTTCTGCACTGAGCTGGAGCCAAAGCTGAGTTTCTCATACATGGAAGATTTTTCTCCCTCCTCCCAAGAGTGTACCAATGTCCTAACACAGTTGTTTTCCACCTGAGAGGATGCATGCCTGGCTGCTTGGGGCAGGAGCTACTTGCCCTGCTGACTGGGAGCACAACTTGGTGCAGCTGAAATCTGGTTGTTCCTCTCATGTTGCCAAGATGTGGGTGCCTTAGGATTTCTCAGCAATTCCTCCTCTTCTTCCCCCCAACACAGTGCCATTAGGAGCCACAAGAGGCCTTTTGTGTCCTACCAGTTCTGATGCAAAGATGATGGACTACTTTCTAATTCTTTTCAGTCTAGCCTGTTTTACTGGGTGGCTTCTAGCATGAGTGAGAACACTTGATTTCTTCCTACCTATCCCCTGCTGAGGTTTGGTGAAGAACTGGGCTGTTTATGGGACTGGCATATCTTGCTACCCTTTGGCCTGTTTTGCTAGAGGAAATACCTTCTTCATCTGTTACCATACATGTAGAGAGATGCCCTTGGCTTGATTTTTACTAATTAAAACCTCCAGGCTTGTCTCCCTTGGGCAGAAAATGAATATATGCAAATGTTTTATCAGCCTCCAAAGAGATTATTAATCAGGTGAGGGTTTTCTGGCTTTATCTGGAAGCCCACTTTACTGGTTTACTGCTGAGAAGGTCAGGAGAGTCAGTTTGAACCAGTTGGCCCAGTATACTTGGTAAATTGGTAGTGTTGGGTTAACTGTTTTCTGCAGAGGAATAGATTTTAATTAAATATTGTCTCTGCACTGGGATCCTGGGTACATACAGCATGCAGATATCACTGCTGCCATGGACTCGGTGCCAGCAGGGTCTTAGCTTGAATTCATGGGATCTTGTGTGTCTCTTGCCTTGGTCCCTCCTTTCTGGTATGCCTGTTACACTCATGAAGCAGCAAGGGCTATGGGATTTTGGTGTTTCTGAAGGCTGAAGACAAGCTCAGCTTCTATAAACAAATTTATTCCCTTTTCTGGGCTTTTAGTGATGCTGGCTGAGCCCTGTCCCTGGCAGCAGACAGCCAACATAAGCAAAATCATCCAGACCACTAAAGAGTTTTGCAGCATTGTCGGGATTTTGGTTCACAGAGCAGAAATCTTGGACTGGCGCTAAAGGGCGACATGTTAAAATTCAGAGCAGGTCAATCTGAAACTCCCTCGTCATCAGCCCCAAGAAATAATCCTTGACTAATGCAGAAAGAGAGGTGGAGGAACAGAGGTGTATCCCTGGTTCCACAGCAGTAGAAAAAAAAATGAAAGAAATCTAAATTATTGTGTAGTGATCTAAAGGAGAAATCTCTAAATTATTTCGTGTTTTATAATAAAGTTCCTTAACAAGTATTGACTACTAACTAAGAGGAAAATATTGAGCATGTTGCTTGAGGCAATATTTCTAGTTTCTTAAGCATATCTTCATAGCTGCCTTTGCCCATTCCCTTCAAACGCATTGTACAGGGGTGGGAGAGGCCAGGAAGAATGAGATATGAATAGTAAGTTGGCTTTTGTCAACTGAGTTGTTTTATACTTTGTGTAACAATATTCATTGCTTTTGGATTTTTTTAAACCCAGTTTATGTTGCTGGCCAATAGAAAAAATAAAGCTTAAGATTCTCTACTGACTCTGTGCAGCAAAATTGAAGGAGTACTGTGAGCCAGGTGGGTTCTATGGATTGCTCAGATCCTGCTGCTGAGGAGCCAGCTCCTAGAGAAGAAGCAGGTCTGAGGGACCAGCCTGGGAAGGAACCTGGGGGAGAATCTGCTTCACGTCCCTGACCTTGGCAGACTGGTTATGGTGTGCTGCAGCCTGCTCCATGTGGCACCGGAGAGCTGAAGCCGCAGAACCTCGATGCACCAGGTATTGCACATCAGCCATGGTCTGTGCATGCAGGTGTGTGTACCCAGCACTGCTCCAGAGTTCTGTGCTCTCACCCTTGTCACACAGGCTACACGTCCTTGTCACAGGCCGAGCTCTAAGGCAGGTGGGACAGGGCTTTGCCATCAGGTAACTTCCATTCACGGTGCTGGCCCAGCTGCCACCAGTGATTATCAGTCAGGTCTGCTTCAGAACACCAGCTGAGGGTCTGAACTGGCTCAGGGCTGTGCTGTTTCCACTTACCCAAAGACAGTGGAAATCTTTCCCCTTTTCCACACTGGCTACAGGGACAAGGACTACTGCAGTGGAGCAGCCTGTTCCTATGACAGCCGGTAGCAGGGTATGTGTGGGGGGGCCTGTGTGCTGTGTACAATTTGCTTAGGAATAAAAGGGGAGACAGTGTTGTGTGTCCACCTGGATGCATTCCTCTGTAACCTGCTCTAGGTGTCCCTGCCTTGGCAGCAGGCTTGGACTGGAGGATCTCCAGAGGTCCCTTCCGGCGCTAATAATTCTGTGTTTCTGCGTGTTTGCTCTATGTGCTTGTAGCCACCCTGCATCACGGACGTGCCAAGAAGAGGGAGCAGACGTGTTCGCTGTTTTACTGCCCTTTGATAATCGTGTTGGACTGTGGCAGATGCGGGTCCCTGTCCCGGTGCGGTCCCTGCCGCGCGGTGGCGCTCGCGGTCCGGCGCCGTCTCCGCCCGCCGGGAATTGTCCGCGCAGCTCCCGCCGCTGTTCCCGCGCCCGGAGGGGACGGTCGCTCCTGCCAGCCCCAGCAACCCGCCTCATTTTAATGCTACAGCAAGGCCCTGGTCTCGCAAGACTGAGACTGACAGCTTGACCTGGCTCGGAGCAGGGATTTCTGCCAAAAATTCCCACAAGTGTGCTTGGCTGTGCAGAGGAGACACCTCTGTGACTCGGGAGTGGCGCGGTGAGCCAGTGCCCCTGCTGCAGTATTGCTCTGGGGAGGGAGCTGCATTCCTGGGATGCGTTGGGTAAGACAGGAATGTCGTCGTGTCCCTTAATGAGACCTTGTCCCGAGCCCTGTTTTCAGGAGAGGAGAGTTGAAGGTGGAGCACAAACGAGGAGGGGAGGGCTTGTCCTGGAGGGCTGTTTGCCGAGGTGGGGCTGGAGGAGCAGACAGGCTGGTTCCTTCCTGCACCATAGAAGTGGCGGCGCAGAAGGTGGCGTGGATGGCTGCGTGTTCCAAGGATGGGGCAGTCACAACCTCCGTGGACATCCCTGAGATGAGCTCAGTTGATTAAAGGAGGGTGCTAATAACGCCAAGGTAGTACTTTAAATACTCATATGGGGCAGTCACTTAAGAGCTGGACTTGATGATCCTTGTGGGTCCCTTCCAGCTCAGAATATTCTGTGATTCTGTGTTGTGTTTCCCAAACAGCTCTTGAGCCAACGTCAGCAGTTCTGCACAGAGAGAAATGTCCACAGCACTCTTCCTCGTGGTTTGTCCTGTTCCCCTCTGTGTCCCCGGGGGTTGCGGTGTGGCCACAGTCACCCCTTCCCATCCCCGAAGGGGAATTAGCATCCCTTCTACAAGGCTGTCACCGGGTGATGTCTGTGAAGTCTGTAACACAGTGTCTTCAAGCATGAAGCAATTGCTTAAAAGGGATTTCTCTTTTTGTTTGAAATGTTGCCTAAAATAGGCTCTTAAAGAAACCTCTAAAACTCAATTTGTGCATTTAACAGTGAGGGGTTCTCTTATTATGATGCGCTGCATGATCACAGCATGGCTGGATTCTGCAGTGAGTGAGATCAGGGTGCAGTTACCATCTTACAGCATCCCTGTGGCCGCAGCCTCGGGTCTCCTGCGTGCTGCCACCTCTCCGAGACAGGAGCACAGCCTGCTCCCCTTTGGAGATTTGGGCTGTGCTAATCGCCCTTTCCAGCTGTTAGCTTAGCTGGGCTCTGCTCTCCTGGGGGGGCGGGTGGTCGGTACAATTTGCTTAGGAATAAAAGGGAAAACAGAAGTAGCAGTAAATAGTTTCTGCGAGGGTCCAGCTGTGCGCAGTCGCCCTGTTCTGCGGCTTCAAAGAAGATACAAGTATTTTATGCTCCCCTGCGGAGCTGCTTCTAACCCAAAGCCAGTTCACAGGCCTGCCCTTTCTTCTGCTGTTCAGTCGGGAGGAATTTCTCCCTCAGCGGGGCCTTGGTGCCCTCTCTTTCCCCAATTATGAAGCCTCCCTTCCATAGTGGTTGTAATGTCCTTGTTTTCCTGGTGGGCTGGGACCGAGCACAGCCGTGGTGGTGGAGAGGCTCAGGCAGCGAGACTCTTCTCCCTGGTGAGATAGGACAAATACAGCCTGTTTGGGAAATGGCACAGGGGACTGCTCTGCCCATTCCTGTCGTGAAGCCTCCGCAGGTTTCCATGTGTTCGTGGGAGAAGGTGCTGGGTGCTCTGTGCTGCTCCTTGTCACACTGCCTCTGTCTGCCTGTCCCTGCTCTGTGCCTGAATCTGGTTGGGAGGGAAGGTGCCCGTGCCACCACCCAGCTGGCCAAGGAGGCAGCGGGGAGCAGATTCCTCTGGTGCCTTCAAAAATGACAAATTCTCTGTGGGATGGGAGCATAATGCCCTGAAATGAGTTGTAATCACACGCACAGCAGGGATGCTGATGGCCACCAAATGGATTCAGTGACTCATTCCAGCGCAGCAGATAATCAGGCACACTGGCGTTTGGAAGTCCTCTTACTCCCTGAGAAGGGGCTGCTCCTTCTGCATTCCCGGCTGCCTGCATGGACAGAAAGGATGCTGCACGTGCCAAGGCCGCCAGGATCAGCAGCTTTCCCTCTTCTGATTGTGGCTCCTGCCTGTAGAAAAGGAGCTGCTGAGCGTCAGGTATTTCCAGGCTTCATTTTTCTGAGTAGTGAACTGGCTGACTGGCAAGGAAAGAGCAGTTTCCACCCAGTCAGTGTGTAGAGAGAGCCCAGTGCCCTGGCAGGGCCTGATCCCCACACTGGGACAGCAAAAGCTAAGCCTGCCCCGCTGCAGTCCCAGATGTGACTTTGATGGCTGCAGGATGTGTTCCTGGCTGCCGTGGGGGCGCCATGAGGGTCACTCTGAGCTCCTTGCACTCCTCTGTGGTTGGGACCAGCCCAAACCATGCACTGACTCCAGGGTGCAGGGGTGTGGGGCAATGCTTTACAACTTTGACCATGTATGTGTGTTCATACATCCACATGTCTCCTGTCATGCTGGAGGATTTCCATTGCCTGCAGGAACTTATACAGGTGAGGTTTATATTTCTTATTTTGCTCAAAAATGCTGGAACCCTTTTACCCCAGAAATCTGCCACCATAGGAATGTGCTTAGTCCTTCCAGAGTCATGGCCACCTTCTCCCTTCTCTCCAGTTCCTGGGAGAACTGCCTGTTTAATGACCTGTTTACCCTCCCAAGCAGTCTTTAGTGACTAGTTGTTTTCCCATGTTGTTTTACACAGTTTGATTTCTTGCTGCCCGTTTTGGGATGTGGCATTAAGCAGTGGTGACCTGAGATGTGAGGCACCAGGCTTAGGTTTTGGGACTTTAGTTGCTATCTCCGTTCTTGTAAGATATCAGCTCAGTTCTCCTCAGACTGAAATAACAGCTAATGTCACTACAAAGTGACGTCTGAAGACATGCTCTCCTCTCCCACTTCTTATGGCTCCTCTCTTGCATGTTATTGTCTGTTCTATGCTGAGCATTGTCAGGTACTATTTTATATTTACCTAAATTAGATCTTGTCCCATTTAAACATGCCTGACTGACTGAGATATCCCAGGCTCATTCACATTTTGCCCATTCTGGCATTTTCTATCCCACTTCCATCATCATTCCACAAACATGATCAATGTTATAATTTATTTCCTTCTCCTCCTTTCGCCTCCTCCCACCACCCTTTTCCAGGACTTTAATGAAAGTTTTTAATAGCAGTCAGTTAAAGGCTGACCTGCTCTTTCCTCTGCAGAATGCCTCCTGCCTGGTGGATGGGCTCATGAATGATTCAGTTGTTTGGGCTCTAGCTGGCAGCTGTGGCAGGATTACTCAAAAGAGACATTTCTGAGGTTTGTCTGCACTTCCAAATTGAACAATCCTGAACTCCGGAACAGGGAGTGGAGCCCTAAATCATGGAGCAGCAAGGAAGGTTATATCTGTATTAAATATGTTTTTCAAATGTGTTTTACAGTTACCTTTCCACAAGTAATGTCACTGAATGGGGTTATTAAAATCACAGTTCCAACAAGTGTGGCCTTTTGGCCCCCTTTACACCAAAAAACTGACTCTGCCTCTGGGAGTGAACTTAATTTAAATGAACGTGGCTGAGAAAAGGCAGCATTACACAAGCAGAGCAGTGGGTTGGTGGGGTTGTGGTTAAGGTACTGACTGGAATACAGGAGCTCTGTGTCCCCAGTTTGCCTGGAGGTTTGAGGATACCTCTTGCATCAGGGTTTTTGGCAGAGCTTATGACTCCTTTAGTGAAGTGACGAGCTATTCAGATGTTGTTGGTGCTGGTGCTGAATGGGAGTGGAGGAGCAGACAGCACAGCAGGAGAATTCCATCCTGCACCTGCCTGAGGGCTGAGGAGCTTTGCACCTGTGAGCCCCCTGCCAAGCACAGCAGACAAATTCCTATTAGTGCTTCCTTTTCCTTGCCCTCTTAGATTGAAAACTTCCTTTTAGTGTCTGTTCAAGCAGTGCAGCTGCATCACTTCAGTTCTGCCTGTAATCTAAGTAACAATAAGAATACTGCTCCAAAGGAGTTACAGCCCTACAAAACTGCTGAACTCTGCTGGCACTCCTCTTCTGAAACCAGCAATGGGATATGCACATCATTGGTGTCAAACTGCAGCTTCTGGTTTAGATTGTTTTGCATAGCCTGGGCCTTTGAGTAAACTTAATTTTGCTCTTGCAGGCAGAGGTTTCAGGAACATGGATGCAAATAACTTCTGCTCTCCATGCACTGCTGGAGAGATGCTCTTGTTTCACTGCTTTAGGATTCAGAGCCCTTCCTGGAGACAGGGTCTAAGGATGCTTGTTATCTCCCAGGGGAGGACCACGTGCTTCCAGCCTGTGGGTTAACTGGAAGCAGGAACTGGGGTAAAGCAGAGAGGGAGTTCAGGGTTTGGGGAAAGGGAGGCAGTTCAGGGGAACAAGTTCAACTTTTTGGTCCAGTTTTTAATACCACTTTTTCCCAGGAAAGGGTCCTGGAGAGAGGAGGCAGCAAGTCACAGCCCCTCAGGCGCTCCCACCTGCCCCATGAACAGACTCTGCAGGCAGGGACAGCATGGCTGACATCGCCTCCTGGGGAGGGGTCAGAAACAATGGGCTGCAATTAAGACAATAATGTTTTAAATTAGGCATAATTGAGCTAAAGACTTTTTTTCCAGTCTACATCCTGGATAACCTATGAGCCAAACTCTGAGTTCCCCTTTGGGGATTGTAGGAGGCAAATGTTCAGCCCTTGTTTCCTTCAGCTAATCAATCCTGTCCCCAGAACCGCTAGATGTGGCAGGAGATAACCCTGGTTATTCTTAATTAAGCTGGTACACAATGGTTATTTGAAGGCTTGAAGTGGCTTCCTGGTGATTCTTTGCAGGGCTGGATCTTCCCCTCTGCACTTCTAGTCCAGGAGAGGGGGTCTGGCACCAACAAATCCAGTATTTGGTGGGAGATGGACAATTACTATCCTTCCCAGCCAGTGGGGTCCTACCCGCTGCGTCAGCCTGCAGTATGAGGTCCATGCTGATAGAGGCTGGGAAGCTCAGCTGGCAGGCTTAGTTTGTGGCTGCTGTTTGCTGCACTGACAAAGCTAAGGCTGAGGAAGCACCTGCAAGTGGGTGCAAGCCAACTTTAGACCTGTTGCTCCCGGCTCGGAGTTCGTTGTGGTGACCCTGAGCTTGGTGGGAATCCTTCTTCCTACTGGTCAGCTGGCAGCAGCTGCCTGCTCTCACAAGCCCCTTTTGGCCAGTTGCAGTGGCAGCATGCTGGTGGCCCTCTGGAAGGCTTCTCCTGAGGCTGGGGGATGAGCAGCAGAGCCAGGATGAGGCCTGTGGCACCTGGCCAGCACCCTGTGCCTGTGCTGTCCCTGTTAGTTGCTGAGCAGCATGGCAGCCATGCTCTCCTGCCCTTGCAGGCAGCTCACAGAAGCTTCTCAGCTCTTTGTAGACATCCAGCCCCAGTCATCCGTCAGGATTAAATCTAGCCTGTATTACATCTGCCTAAAAGTTTCCTGGGGACACGGGGCTCAGCTGCTCCCTGGGGTAGCATCTCACGTTGCCTCTGTAACTCGGGTACCAACATGTCTTTAATACAACTTTTTAAAGTATGCATTTGTATCTAGTAAGCCCTTGAGTACAGCAGAGTCCCTTTTATATTGAAATTCAGGATCTTCAATAACATTTTATTATGAGGATTGCTATTTTTGGAATTGCTGTTACTCTGTTATGAGCAAGGCGCCTAACATCCTTCAATATGAAATCATTAAGGGCACAGCAGAGTTCATTACAGGGGCATTTCTCTGGATTAAGAACAAATCAATACCACACACTAATATCACAGCCTGCTACCTGGCTTTGGTTGCAAATAGCACATCCAGAGGCAGATACTCTTCTTTTGGCCTCTTGTGCTCTTGTTCCAGTATCTTATTTACTGTTTTCCCGCAAGCTGTTGTGATGGATTTATGAGCAGACAAAATCCAAAGGTTGTTTTTCCTTGAGCTACCTGAATATTGTAGCTTTTAAAATAAAGAAGAAAGAAATAACCAGCTTAAGTTTGTGATATTGCAGTAACCTCATACACAATATGACTTCCCTGCTTCTGCCTGCGGAATTCAGTGGAGGGAGCTGGGATTTTTCAGCCTGGAGAAGAGGAGGCTCAGAGGGGACCTTATTACTCTCTATAACTACCTGAAAGGAGGTTGTAGCCAGGTGGGGGTCGGTCTGTTCTCCCAGGCAACCAGCAACAGCGAGTAAGGACACAGCTTCAAGCTGTGCCAGGCGAGGTTCAGGTTGGACATCAGAAGGAATTTTTTCACAGATGGACTGCCCAGGGAGATGGTGGAGCCACCATCCCTGGAGGTATTTAAGGAAAGACTGGACATAGCACTTGGTGCCATGGTCTAGTTGGCATGGCGGTATCTGATCGAAGGTTGGACTTCGTGATCTCAGAGATCTTTTCCAGCCTAATTGATTCTGTGAACCCCTCTGGAATTTGATGTGTAAAAGAGAGTGAAGGCCTGAAGCTCTTTCTGGTTCTGTTGAACTGATCACACTGAGAGTTTAGAGAAAGTTTCAGATGTTTTGAGTTGGGAATATGGCTGGGATGGGATGAAAAAAAGATGACAGTTTATCTCCAATAGAAAGAACTCTGATGTCCAAGTATTCCCTGTAGGAGTCACCTTCTTTTGTGGAAATCTGCCTTGGGTTGAGATGTGGAAGCAGTAGGAGTTTGTTGGCCTAATGACATGCTACCCTGGCAGGGAGTGAGTGAGGATAAACTGTTGTGGCAGGTCTGGGGCAGTTTAGCCCCAGCCTCCATGAAGGACCTTCACTCAGGCAGTGCACAGTCACTGTCATCCTGGGTGGAGGATCAAGCTTTGTTCTGGACAGCACAGATCCATGTCCTGGACCTGGCCCAAAGAAAGTTTGCCCATCCACAGTCTGAGGCAAGGGCAGGATAAAAGGAGTTTTAACTGTGTGGATGCCAGGCTGTCAGGACCCACTGACTGCTCCACCTGTTGCTCAGACCTCAAGAACTGTGTCTCAGGGTGCTTCTGGTGTAGCTGAAATTGGAGTTTCTCTGTGGTGCTGCTCCCAGCTCCTACAGCACACATTGTCCATTTGGTTCAGTAGCAGCTTAGGTCACTGAGATAAAAGCTGCTGAGGCCAAGGGTATTTGTTTCTCTTTATTTATTAGAAGCAATTATTCATCAGTGGAATTTAATTATTACTTTTTAACTTTTTAAAATATTCCTTAATGGAGGAAAGCAGCCATTTGTCTATGCTACATTTAATGCTCAGTGGATCCAAAGGGAGTTTTCTTCAAGCTGTTTTGACAATAGTATTAAAAAAACAACAAATCTAGTTGGAGAAGTGTGGAGCTGCAGGCCATCTCTGTAATGATCTGAAGCACTCAAGCCCTTATTAACTTAATGCTTTCATTTACTAGCTCGCTCCTGGAGGAAGACCTCCTAGTCGAACTGCTATTGCTACTTTAAAAAACTAAAGTTAGTAATTGCTTCAGCTGCACATCTCATTACAAGGAAAGGCCTACAGCCAAGAGTAGCACTCATCTGATTTTTGTTTTCAGATTTTCAGGGGAGAATTTCTTATTATACCTCCGGCCCAAATGTTAGCTATTGCATTGCTGCACATGAATTCATAAACTCAACTATAAAAGTTCTGAATTCTCACTTTCTTTGGAAATGGGAGGCTCGAGGGCTTGGCGGTATTGTTTGGCTGTATCTGTTATGGTGGTGATGAAGAGCTGGGCAGAGCCCATCAGCTGGTGGGTGTGAGTGGTGGCTGATCAGTGTTGGGAGGAGCACATCATTTTTCATCAGGACAGCCTGAGTACTTGGCATTGCTCTTACAACCATTAACCCCTTGTTCCATGAAGTGGCTGCTTCTCCCTTCCCTCTCCTGTCACTGCCTGGGAAGGAGCACACTTTAACACACACTACTGTAGGGAAGACTCCATTAAAAAGAAAAAAAGAGGCGGGGAGGGGGAAGCGCTTTAAGGCAGCTTTCAGTAAACAGCTGGAGATAGTTGGACTTTAGCTGTGTTTTTGGACCTCCTGGATTGCTGGGGACAGTGATGCTGTTCCTCTCTGAATTGCTGCAAAAGCTCAGGGCTGTGCATTTCCAGCAGCAGTTCTCACACTGGGCTCTGCTTAGTGTCAAAACCAGCGTTTTAAATCTAGTTAAAAATATTCAGTTAGGATTTGAGGTTGTATAATAGGGGTCATTGATAAGAAGACACCAGGGGTTGGGTGAGATTAGGCTTCTCCTTGTTGCCCCTCTCTGATGGATTCTGAAGAGTGGGATGAGTGCCAGCTCAGAGGTACAGGCAGGGAAACTGAGGCATTGGAGTGGTTGCCCAAGGCTCCCATTGAGGAGAGTATTTTTTCTTGTCAGGGCCTGTCCCTAAAGAGACACTGTAAAGAGAAGCCTTCTTCTGTCTTTAAAAGAGCGATGATGTTATGCAGAGATGGGCAAAGGGAGTCTCCACTGCTGAGGGGACCAGCCTGGAGAATGCAAAGAGAGGGTGGAAAGGGATGGACCCAGAGCACACCAGCACTTCAGGAAAGATTCCTGTTGAGCTTCTTGCACTTGGATTGGGTCTCTGGAGAAATGTTGGCAAGTACAGTGACATTTAGGTTAATTGCTGAAGAAGTTCAAAGCTTGTAGATACCACTGTGGTGAACCACAAGAAAATGTGGCAAGCAGCAGCTCAGGAAAGGTCAGCATCTAAAAGTGGGTGCTGAGCACAGCTGTCCTGTGCTCTCACTGAGTCACACCACTGATTTCTTTAATGTTTTTTGAAGTAGTTCATTGCTTGGAATGCTCCAAGTAGAGCTGGTTTTATAAGAAGGAGGTCTGCTTCCCAGACAGTGAGTATTCAGTATTCATTCTGGCTAACTGTAAATCCAGCCCGTGGGGTGGGATTTGGGTTAATTCAAAATCATCAGTGCCTACAGAAAGGCTTGACCACAGCCTTTGCCACTTGCTTTGAAGTTTGCTGTTAACTGCAGGGTTCTTGTGCTCCCAGAGTCTATGGGCTTTTAGCTTTTTGTCTGCTGTTCCACGCCTTTCTTTGATCACTGGTTGTTCAGCTCCTAAAAAGCAAGACATAATGAACCCATTTTATTAAAACATTTGCATTATATTTGAGAGGGATAAATGAGGGGCTTTCCTGCATGAATTTTCTATCTTGGCTGTTACAAGACAAAATGTTCAGCACAGGAGGAGATTTATGCTGGAGGAAATTGTGGGGAAACTTGTGCAGTAGCTTCACCCCAGGTATGTGTGACCTACAGCACAAGACAAGATGTAGCTCACCTGAACGAGTGACTGACAGAGTCTGGAAGATGTGCATCTGTGGAAGAGAAATGAGATCAGGGGTGCAAACTCTAATGCTTTCTGCACGTCTTGGCTCTACATTCCCTGTATATTTCTGAGTGGGAGTATGAAGGAGAAAGTGATGAGGGTTTAAATGAGAACTACTCCCATATAAATATTACGCTGCTTCCAAGGGCCAGCCTGAAAGCAAAGTCTTGCAGCTCCCCCTGGGTGGCAGGAGTCACTGAAGCCAAAGATAACTTCTTATCTTTTATTTTCTTTTATGGCCTTATGTGGTAGAGGTGCACACAGTTAAGGTCTGGATCAAGATCTGAAAGTTCTTTGAGTATCTAAGGCTTGGGCACCTCAAACAGCTTTTCTTAGCAGAACTTAGTGAAATGAATTAATCCTGGACACCCGAGTGGTGTAAGGCACTGCACACCACCAGGCCCTTTCAAGTCACATTGAAGTTAATGAGAAGACTCCCACAGACTTCAGTGGGCAACACATCAAACCATCCAGCACAGCAGAGCAGAAGTCTCAGCCACGTGCTTCCTGACCTTGGTTTTCAAACACCTCTATTGTGCTGTCTCTATTGAGCAATTAAAAATGCTTTCTCACTGGCTGGAGGACCTGAATAAAAATTGGACCTGAAAACAGAGCCACAATGTAAATTCTGGTGCAAACGTGCAGAAGGGGAAAGCAAATCTGTATTCCTAATCTGGACAGTCAGAGCTAGGTGGAAACAACTTTATTTTGGAGATGCCGCATCTGAGAATTTTCAGTAGTAAGAAAACCTTGCTGGTTTATTGAGCTCAAATGGATGTACGTGGGTCTACTCTGAGAGAGGACAAAGTAGAAATACTATTTTATTACTAGGTTCAGTACTGCATTTAGAAACTGTTTGGAATGAAACTGCTTTTAGAGGCAAATAGGCTATTTGGTTTTGGTGGGGTCTTTTTTTTTTGGCAGGGTGAGGATTGATTTTTCCTGTAGGGCTGTTTGCTGTATAAGAGGTAGCTCATGTTCTGGATCCTCATAGTTTATTATCAGTGAAATGTAGCTTTGTAGCCACAGGGCTAGTTAAGCATCTTGATGGAAACACGCAGCTGTGGGGGTTTGTGTGCTGGTTTTAATCAGGATTTTCAGAGTTTTCACGTTGCTTCATATAGACAAGAAGCATACACAAGAAGTCAGACTTTAGTATCCAATTCCAGGGAAATCCAATTTAGGGAAAAGTCATGGGAAGAACAAAAACCAAGTACACATCTCTGTAAATCACCCTGGGGTGAGACCCTCACAAGAGGTAGTTTTTCTGAGCAAAACTCCTTTTGAAATATAAGGCCTGAGGCTCATTACAGGTAGACACAAAAGCACTTCACTTCCTTCCTCCAGACAGACCAGAGTTATGATCAATAGGCTTTTTTTTTTTTTTTCTTAAAATTGTCATTTTAAGAGACATAAAGCCTACCAAGCACACACATACCTTGGTGCTGATGCTCCAGGCAGAAGCAAAATACTGAACTCCGGAGCAGACTGCTCTGTACTTTCATGACCTCAACTCCCACTGTGTGTGTCTCAGGCACTACTTCATTATTTTTATATGATGGTGATGTGTGAAGAGAGGCCGTGACCTGGGTGACGGGGAGTCTTCGCTTACACTTCCGACTGTGACTGTTTGCTTTCCCAGTACCAGGTGTGCTGGATTTGTCTGGGCTACAGTTAACTCTCTTCACAGTGGCTGGTATGGGGCTGTGTTTTGGATGTGTGCTGAACACACGATTCATAATATAGAGATGTTTTTGTTATTGCTGAGCAGCACTTACACAGAGCCAAGGCCTTTTCTGCTTCTCGTACTGCCACACTGGCAAGTGGGCTGGGAATGCACGGGATGTTGGGAAGAGACACAGCCAGGACAGGGAACCCAAACTGACCAAAGGTATATTTCACACCGTTACAACATCATGCTCAGTATATAAAGTGGAGGGAAGAAGGAGGAAAAGGGGGGATGTTTGGAGTGATGGTGTTTGTTTTCCCAAGTGATCACAAACACATGATGGGGTCCAGCTCTCCTGGAGATGGATAAACACCTACCTGCTTGTGGGAAGCAGTGAATTAATTCCTTGTTTTGCTTATGTGTATGGCTTTTGCTTTCTCTTTTAAACTGTCATTATTTCAACCCATGAGCTTTTCTGGCTTTCACCCTTCCAATTCTCTGCCTGATCCCACTGTTGGGGGGATGAGTGAGTGGCTGTGTAGGGCTTGGTTGTTGGCTGGGTTTAAACCACAACACCAAGTTAGTGGGAGCCTTGCAACAGTCTTTCAAAAAGGACTTAAAAATTTCAAAAATGTTTTATATGTGATGTGAATAAATGACGGCAGAGGAGTGGTGGGATTTTGGTATTTTTTCGGGAATCTTCCAGCAGACAGAATTTTGCATGTAATTAAGGACTGCATATTCAGTACCGTTTCTCCTTTTTTTTGCTACTTCTGCGTATTTGTTGATTCTGTTAAGGGCTCCTTTCTCAGATTCAAGGAAAACTGAGGCTTTTTTTTCCTTCTGTGTATACACGTGTCTTTTACATTGCCTTGAAAAAGTAACGTTGTTGTGAGTATATTTAATAGCTCTTCCCAAAGAGATCTGGCAGGTTAGAAAGCAGATCCAATACTCTTATGTTATTAACTGCTGCAGAAGGTAGCACAGAAGAAATGACAGCAAAAAGGGAATTACTTTCCTAGTTACCAGTGAGCAGGGGTGAAAGCTGGGATTTATAGAAATCCATTGAAAATTTCACTGACTCTTTCTGCAACAGGGTCTAAGCTCTGCTTCTGCTCCTAACCCTCTGAAGGACAAAACTCTTGAGACAACCTTTCACATGAACATGACAAACTGTTTTCTTTGCCACATTACAGAAATGGCTTTTTTTTTTTTTTGGTCAGTACTGCCTTTGCAAACTCTTGAGGAAAAGTTGTGATGCGTACAGGGTGTCAGGTGCTGCATGAGGTAATATTAATGCCTGCTGTGCCATAGTCTTGCTGCTCAGGTGTTTTTGCTGCTCCTTGTGTAACATCTGTCATTGGCTTCCACTGCATCATTTTTGGGAACAGTAATGAGAGCAACCAACATGGCTTTTCTTTTTCCTTAGCAGTTTTGAATGAGGCCTACTGGGTTTTTGCAAATTGCATTTTCATTAAAAGTACTTAAAAGCCATAACTTTTCGTAGCAGACAACTTGGCATGCGCTTTGAAAAGAAACATGCTACTCATGCTACCCTAAAGCAGAAAACTAGATTAGAAATTTGCTTTTGCAGATAGCAACCAAGTCCTGTCAGCTCGTCTAATCCAGTTCTTTGGCAGTGATGCGGGACAGCTTTCCGCACGGCATCCTGCACGGCTGCCTCTGCCAGACGTACCCGTCTGGGCTGCTGCGCTTCCCAGTGCAGCTCACGGAGCGAGCGCGGGGCCCGCCGCTTCATCTGTGAACAAGCTGGCACGTCTCACCGTGTAACGCTCCGCTGTCACACCAAAAAGCGTCCTACACGGCTGCAGACTGGAAAGGTCACCCTCTATCTCACAATGTCCCTTTTAAAAAATAGCCTGAAAGAGAAGTGGACGGGTTTTGGTTTGTTTTTTTTAAAGTGTGTTTAGCTGGCTAACACAGCAGGCATGCAGAACATAAGCTACCCAACCAAGTATGAAACAAATCCTAGAATTAATTGCTTAATTATCTTTGCATTAGGCTAAAGCATGTGGTTTTAAAATATCTTCAGAGAAGAACTGCTGAATAGGGGAAACATCTACTACTGCCTTGTAGTAAATTGAAAAGCAAATTCAAGTGTAAAGGTTGGTGGGATGATAGCCAAAGGCAAGCAGTCCTGCCACTTGTTTTGTGAAATAGTGTAGTTTTAACGTTTGTATGTACAAGTTTTACCCAGTAAGCACATTAAATAATTACCATTTCTGGAAAGTCAGGTTTTGTTCAACTTCTTTGTAATTCTTCAGCTACAGAAAAGAATCCACAGAGATACTTCTTACCCCGCAGCCAGTATGTGAGGGCCAAAAGTTTAACTGCACCAAGGAGTAAGAGAGGGCAAGGTAAGGTATTATTGCTTTTTCCAGCCCATTCTCTACAAGGCTGCTGTGATGATGAGCTAATGCTGCATTTGCACAGAGTCCTGAGCATGCACAGGTGTACGAATGGGTCTCCTTCACTTTCAGGTAAGGTGGGTGTGTCTTCCTGTGCGCACACCACCCAGAATGTTGAATTTTCTGGATGTCAGAGAACAGAGTAAAGCGTAGTCCAGCTTACAAACTGATAGTGCAACAGGAAGGTGAGACTCTTCATAGGGGTCAGTGCCTGTCTCAGCGCAGGTGACCTTCCCAAGCCCTGCAGGTACAGCTGGCCTCTCCATTGCATGGCACCAGGGGAGTGCAGAGCCCTCTCCATTTGGCCAGGCAGTGCTGCACCACACGCGCAGCACAACGTGAAGTCAATGAAATGACTAACAAGTGGGAAGCTTGCATATGTACCAGCTACAGAGGGGTGCAGGTGCTTGGCAGGATCAAGACTTTGATCCTGTTCACACCAGCATGCGTACATTCTCACATCCAGTGCTTTCCATGGGAACACTCACACATGTTTTACCTCAGCAAAGGCACTGCACCATCTGATTCACTGGTTTTTAAGATGCAGCAGCCCCAGTGCTCTGTAAGGAGTGGAGACCACAAGTTGACTTTAACTGAGGTGGAAAGTGTACTCTGTTGGCTCCAGCAGCTTTACAGAGTAATGCCTCACTTTTACCAAAGAAATTCACCCACTTCCATGTCACTGGAACCTGAGTTCAGTCCCATGTTTCTAATCCTTGCCTGCCTAGTGCAGGACACTGAAATGGGTACTTAGCACTTTCCCTAACCTCAAAGCAACCAGCAAATGGCAATATCCATTAAAGCACATGCTTAGCTTTATCCAGAAACTCTAGGAAAGCTACAAGACCTCCTCTATTTCAACATTTTAATGCAATATAATAATTTTTCTACATGAACAAACATTTATTTTTACTGGCAGAAGCATCTAAAAGTTCACAAACCAACTCTAAACATGGATTTGAAAAGAAGCATCCAAACTTTTAATCTCCAAATCTTGGTTAAGTGGACTTCATCTTTTCTTTGTTTCCTTGAAAGAGGCCAGTGGCTCCGGGCAGTACTTCATCCAGAAGATAACATCTCTTGATGGTTGCACCACAGTTGGCTTTCATCCCTTACTGCCTGAAGTCCAGTGTCAAGTACAGAATTAGATATACATTCCACATGGCTTGCAGCATGGTACTTTTTCTATCTCATTTCTCCAAGGGTGCATAATTCAAAAGCTTCTCAATCAGATCCACATGGGCAAGGAGCATTCTCCGGCAGCAGTATCTCTTCAAACCAAGGGCATCCAGGGCATCTCTATGAATGAACAACAATTAAAAAAAACAATGGATGAAGTGAGTCAGAACCACTTGTAAGCATTTCCCAAGTAGCACACTGATTACTTTGAGCTCAGTCATAAAAGAAAATTTTTTTGCAGTTCAAAGACAGACACAAATTCAGCATGTGCTGTTAATGTTCTTTTCCATCTACTGCTGTTGACGGGATGTTTGCCTGTTCTCTGGCCTGCCACCATCAGCACATGACCTGCTGCTGAAGATGGTGTCCAGCTAACACTACTATTGAACTTTCAGAGGGCACTGTTAAAACGTATTTCAGTAAACTGAGGATGATACATGCCTATTTCACAAGATAAATTTGTGATCTAGGCCACGCTAAAAAGGTGAGATATACAGAAACTAAAATAACTCAAAATGCAAACTCCCCCACACAGGGATGCTAATTCTGAGGAAGGCTAAAAGCCTTCCCAGTTCTATACAAGGCAGCATTCAGTTATACAACCTGCTCCCCACAAATACACAAGTAAGTACGTGCAGGCTGATCAATGAGAACTCTGTGTTTTACAGTCTTTCCACATAATTCCTTCTAAGTAACTGCTCCAGATTCTTATGGTTGGGTAGAGGATGTATGAGTCATCCTAGCCTGAACCACTGCACGTGTCTTCCATGATTATCGCTATGAGACCTCTTAAAGATAAGTGACACTACTCAGTCTCTTTTAACTCCAACTTATTAACCATAAAGCTAGTCTGATATTACTTCAGAATTTGACATTCATGGCATAGGAATGATCTCAGGTCTTTAGATTGATAGGATGCAGTGCAATAATAAAGCATTTGGTTAAAACAAATGTAATTTCCTGAAACCTGCAATTCTTCTGTAGGAAGAACCCAACAGATACTTTTCTAAAATATAAAAGCTGAAAGGAAGCCTCTGCATAAGCTGGACCATGGTAAAAGATCGTTTGGCCTCAAGCAGTACAGTCTTAACTGCAGGAGTCAAACTGCAGCCACTTCTCTGGCATCAGTTAGTCCTTGCTGATGGTGCAACAATCAACAGTTCTTCGAGGGCTTAAATAACAGGGCTGTTCATTTTAGGATGAGCACCTGTAAAAGTTGTTTAAGAGAACACTGCGTGTTTTTTTTTAAAGAATGCTTATAAATAACATCACATGATATCTGAACTTTCCAAAACAATCAAGAACAAAAGCTTCTGATGTCTGTTGATATATAAGTTTTAAGAGCTATCTGGAGAGTTCTGAACTTTTAAATGCAGTTAACAGAGATGCAAAATTCCAACATTAATCACAATTTTAGAAGTCATACTATACATTTTAACCAGGAGAACTTTAGTTGCATTTCCTTTTTTTTCCTCCAGCTTCCAAGGACTTGTGAAAAAAGAGCACTTTTAAGAGACAAACACAAAGGTGTGGGTGTCTTTTTTAACTACGAATTCTTTAGAAAGTTTTTCCATTTTGTCCATCCATTTCTTAAGCCACCACTGACAGTGATTTCAATACTGCACTGGAAGATTTTAACTGTTTGATATCTGTAAACTCTGCTTCTTACAATACCCTAATTGCATTAATTGGAACAAGCACCACAGAATCACACCAGTAACCACAGCAATTGTTTTCAAGTGAACATCAGTCAAGGACATTATACAACTTCCTGTCCTATACAAAAGCAGAGAAAGAATGAAGATGGGAAAAAAATAAAATGTAATGCCTGGAAAATAAGTCAGAAGTACTATCAAAGCAGCTCTGATAAATTTCAGTATTAGTGAAAAATGATTAGGAACCCTAACTATTGTAATGTTTTTAACTCCATATATGAAAGAATAAAAAATTTGTAGGAACTTTACAAATACTTTTCATTTAGCAGATGCTATGTTTGACAAGTTCTGAGATGTAAATGCTCTCTAAAAAGGCCGCTCACAGAAATAATGAAATTTAGGAAAAGTATTGAATGATTTTCATTGGACTGTTTTTAATGAAACTGATATATGGTGGAAGGACAGGACATCCTTCCCCTGCAAACTCCACATCAAAGAATGAGCACAGCGACTAATCACAAATTTCTGCAAGTTTAGATGAGGCTCAAAAAGCAAAGCTTTCCTTGGCAAAATAGTATCCCATACCATAGGAATGTTTTCAGCTTTACTTTAGAGAAAAGGCAGTGCATTTTGCTGATATACATTCTTCCAGTAGTTTTTTAAATGGATTTACCTGTATGAACTATTAGGATCCCTAACCGTTGGAATGCAATGCAAATCTGCTTCGTTTCTACTTAACAGTTTCAGTATCACTTCTAACTTCTTTGTCACTCCTTTGAATAGCAAACACCCATGAATTTTTTTCCTTCATACTAAACTTGATGACAAAGTAAGTATTTCTCAAGAGAGTTTCCTTCTCAAAGCTTCTGAGGTAGTCTGACCGCAGTTATTAAATTATTAAAAGATCACTCTAGCTATTAAAACAGAATCTTAGGACTATCAATTGGGTATGTAGAGAAGTTAAGCTGCCGGTTCCTCCAGCAAAGCAGCACTTATAAATAAGGTTAGCAACTGCGGATAGCCAACATGAAATGCTTTTAAAAAAACCCTACAAGGGGTACACTTTGTTAACTGTGTTAGTTGTTACACTCGTAATTAGTTTCTTTTTTCTCCCTTTAAAAAGCACCACCACGATGGTGTCAAAGTTGAGCGCATGGAAGGGGAAGGGAAGAAACAAGCAGTACAGAGTTACACATTTGAGAATTTCGGGTACAAAGGCTGTGATTTGGCAACTTCCATACTACTGCCCTGAAAGATTCAGTGGGAAACAAGTACTTTCTTCCCTACTACAGTTTCTAATCTCTGGTTAAACAGCCTCAGAACGTACCTGTGGTTTTCAGCCCCTCTACTTTGTAATGCCACGATCCTTGTGTGTGTGTGTCGACCCTGCCCTGGCACGGGGGCTGGACCAGCTGATCTCCAGAGGTCNGCAGTACAGAGTTACACATTTGAGAATTTCGGGTACAAAGGCTGTGATTTGGCAACTTCCATACTACTGCCCTGAAAGATTCAGTGGGAAACAAGTACTTTCTTCCCTACTACAGTTTCTAATCTCTGGTTAAACAGCCTCAGAACGTACCTGTGGTTTTCAGCCCCCCACGATCCTGCACCTAGGCATCCGACCCTGCCCTGGCACGGGGGCTGGACCAGCTGATCTCCAGAGGTCCCTGCCAACCCTAACAATTCCGTGCCCTTCTGCACCGTGCAATCGCACCCAAAGCCTCAGTCCAAGAGCACAAACACCCACCCTTCCGTGTACTCCGCCTGCAGGAGGCCAAGGTAAGCTTCCCACTTGTTCCCCACTATTTTGCCGCACGTGAAGCACCTCACGGGGATGATCATTTCGGCGCTGCAGCTGTAACGACACAAATATGGCATTAAACGCCTGCAAAGCGCCCGGACATACCGCGGGTCGGCCCGGGCCGGGCCGGCAAGCAAGGCACGGCACGGCACGCACGGCCTTGGGGGCGGCCGGGGCAGCGCGGCCCCCAGAGATGA